>PVJH01013412.1:0-60974 GCA_004026705.1 Nesogale talazaci | reverse complement strand
ATGTATTGTGAGAAATGATGTATGAGCCCACAATAAAATGATTTAATAAAAAGGCCTTGCCTTAATATCTAGCCAACTCCTAATTTATAGACTCTTCTTGCAACTTGCTATTATCAGTACATCAACATGCCATCCTAAACCTTTCATTCTTGATCTCTCTCAAACCAGTCTAAGCAATGACAACTAGGTGACAATGACTAACTTTCCAATGGGATAAGTTATCCACAGAAGTCAGATTTTTTGTTTAAAGGAAAGGATCTGAGGATGAATATTCTAGGCTTTTCAGGTCATACAATTTCTGTCACCACTATTTAGCTCTGTCATGCAAAAGCAGGTAATTTGGAAAGAAATGGGTGTGGCTGTATGGTAGTTGCGTTATCTGCTGTCAATTTGAGACTTAAGAGTGAAGGGGTGGATTTTGGCCTGTCAATCAGGTCACAGCTTGAGGACCTCATTTGGAGGCACTAAGGAGATACATAGCTTGCTGGAGGCAACACACACACACACACACACACAAACACACACTCCCTGAGTGACCTTCCTGTGGACAAGGCACGTGGAGCTATGCTAGTGTCCTAGATCTAAGGAAGTCGTGTGGAGACCCCTGCCAGCACTGAGACACTGCCACTGTCACTGAATGCACAGGACTTCCCATCCACTGGCCTGTGAGGTCCCTGCAACTGTCATCATTGCAGTGCTACATGAGTCTGAAGAGAAATTTATAGATTGGCATCCAACCTATGGGCTAATATTGAACCTATAGACTGGATCCGGACTGGGCTAGGATGTTTTCTTAATGTACAATTACTATTTGATATAAAGCTTTCTCTCACACTCCTATGAGTGTCTCTGTATTTGTTTTTCTAGTCGACCTAGACTAACACAGTCTGCATCCCAAGGAAACTTTATTTAGAAAAGGGGTGGTGAGCTGGATTTGGTCTGTGAACTGAAGTTTGCCACACACAAAAAGTAGACAAAACAAAGAATCCCTGGTGACATCGTGGTCACGCCTTGAGCTGAAATCCTCAAGGACAACAGTTTGAAACCATCAGCCATCCCGAGAAGAAAGACGGAATTTCTACTCCTGTGAAGAGTTACAATTTCAGAAACCCACAGGGTAGTTCTACCCTGCTGTGTAGTGTTGCTGTGAGTTAGCAGGGACTCAAAGGCTGAGAAGGATTCTCTTTTTAGTTTGGAAGAAACAAGTCCATTCAATGTGTTTATGATATGCCTCCATGGCCTTATTAGGACCCTTCTCTTCCTTTACCAGCGACTTGGTACCATAAGATTTTGTCTCCCTTTGTTAGATTATTGTTGGATACTTTTAGAACTTTTCCAGGGCCAACTGATGGGTCTTTGGCAATAACTTTCCCAAGAGACACAAGGAAAGAAATAATGATAGGTAACATTGTTGAGTGCTTATTATGTGTCAGGGCCGCCTGTAAGTATTTAGAATACATCGATTCATTTAACACCTATAAGAACTTTATAAGGAGCCCTGGTGGTGTAGTGGATTAAGTGTTGCCCTGTTAACCCCAAGGTCAGCAGTTAGAAACCACTGGCTCCTCTGCAGGAGAAGAAGTAGATTTTATTCTCTCTTACTGATTTATAGTCTTAGAAATTCATGGGGGTGGGATGGGGCAGGGAGCAGAAGGAGTGGTTGTACTCCAGCCTATAGGGCTGCTCTGAGTCAGAACTGCCTCATGGACTGTCAGTGAGAATAATCTGTAAGGCTGTTATCAAGATGATTCTCATGAGAGTGAAGTTACCGGATGAGTGGAGGGAAGGTGGGGTAGAGAATGGCAGCCAATGACAAGGATCTACACATAACCTCCTATCTGGAGGAAGAACTCCAGAGGAGAGGGTGAGGGGAGATGTCGGGCAGCATAAGATATGACAAAACAATAATAATTTATAAAGTAGTGAGGGTTGGTGGGGAAGGGGAGTAGGAAGGGGGGAAATGATGAAAAACTGGTAGCATGAGCTCAAGTAGAAAAGCAGATATTTGGAGAACGATGATGGCAGCAGGCCTGTAAAGGTGCTTGGCACAGAACATGTATTTATGTAATGTGATAAGTGATGTATGAGCCCCCAATAAAATGAATTTTTAAAAAGAAAAGACTATTCTGAGTTAACTGATAAGAAACAAAGTGTAGAAAGTCTAAGGAATTAGTCTACATTTCTACCATTATTAGAACATTGAGACAGGTTCAGAACTCAAGAGTCCTCTCTCATAAGCCAGAAGCTAAAAAGCTTTCTTGCAGCTTAAGAACCTATGGATAGTCTACGAAACAAAAAACCTCAAACCCTAATTCCTTATAATAAATCTATAAAATTTCTGAGAGGTGTTAATGGCATTAAGAAAGGGCACTCCTTTGCTGACTGGAACAGTTCAACTCATATTCAGACATGTTTTCTACCTGTCTCCCCAAGCAAGGAATTCTTATGACACTGTCAGGTAAGTACTTTGAACTGCTAACCAAGAGTTCAGAGGTTCAATCCCACCAGTCTTTCTTCAGGAGAAAGGCGAGACTCTCTACTCCCATAAAGATTTACAGGCTTGGAAAACCTACATGAGTTTGAATGTTGGGTTTCCTATGGAAAACCTATGAGTTAGAATGACTCAATGGCAGTAGGTTTGGGCTCATTGGGTGGCCTTCAAAGCACTAAATGCCAGTAACTTCATGCTGGCCCCATCCCTAGATCATTTAAAAAACAAATAGCATTAACAAGCACAAAAACAAGGCAAAGTCAAAGAAAACAACAAAGGAAAGTAAAACCACAACCAACAAAAATAAGAAAACAAAAAAACTATAAACAACAACAACAAAAGCCAATGACAAAAAAAGAAAAGTCTATTAACAGTTCAAGGTCTGTTTTTTTAACCTTTAGAAGTGCTTTCCAATTGAACCTGATGGGGTGCCACACTGTGTCCCAAAGTATTTTTTATATCCCCCGGGGTACTTCATTGCTTTGCTCCCCTTGCTGCTCTGTTGCACGCCCCTAGTGTGATGCCTCAATAAGATGGGGTCAGATGGAGCACAATTCCCACACTGTGTCACTAGTGTTGACCCCCGCCATCGCACCATGGTTCAATAAGGGACATCTTGTCTCATGGGGGGGCTGGCCCTATGGTCCTCTCTGTGCATTGTCTGCTCTGAGCAGGAATATCATCGTCGGGACTTGGTGGGCCAGGATATGTTCCACTCCCTCTCCTTCCTTCATCCTTTGCTCCTGTGTGCTCTGATCAGATATGCCCCTCTCCCCAAACTGTAGCTTCAGTGCTGTCCTCTGAAGTGCATTCTTCAGGCAGGGAGAGGCAGGTGTTGTTATAAATGAATGGACACACAGAGGAACAAGAAGCACATAGAATGAATCTCTAAGAAAGGAGAGGGCTACAGCTCGCTCATGCATGTAACAATGAATTTAACTACGGTTTCTCTTTTTATTCATGCTCAAATTTGGGAATACGTGACTGGTTACATTTACTCAGGTTAGGGGAGGTGGGAGAAAGGAAGGGAGGGGGTGTCAACCAACCCAGGCACAAAGGAACAGCAAGTGAACTAAAAGCAACGGAGAGCAAGGCGTAGGATGCCTAGTGGAGCTTACTAAAAGCCTATGTAACAGTGAGGAAGCTTGAACGAAGACCAAGCATGATAGTGGGACAAGAGGAAGATTGAAGGAAATAGAGGGAAAAGCTGAGGGGCAAAGGACATTGATAGAGCTCTAAATACAGGCATATACATATGTAAATATATTTATATATAATGATAGGGAAATAAATATATGTACTTATTTTCATATGTTAAGTATGAAGATAGCAGATAGACATTGGGCCTCAACTCAAGTAGTCCCTCAATGCAAGAACACTTTGTTCTAATAATCTGGCATTCTGTGAGTATCACCTTTCCTGACACGATCACTGAAGACAAAATGGGTGCATAAACAAATGTGGTGAGGAAAGCTGATGGTGTCCGGCTATCAAAAGATATAGCATCTGGGGTCTTAAAGGACTGGAGATAAACAAGCAGCTATCTAGCTGACAAGCAACAAAGCCCAAGTGAAAGAAGCACACTACCTTGTGTGATCATGAGGTGTCAATGGGATTAGGTATCAGACATCAAAGATCCAGAACAAAAATCATATCATTGTGAATGAGGGTGGATGGGGCGCAAAGTCCACCTGTAGACAATTGGATAGACTCTTATAGAAGGGTCACAAGAAAGAGAGGACTCATTCAGGGTGCAGTATAGCACCAATTAAACATGCAACTTTCCTCTAGTTATTTAATGCTCCATATTATCATGACGTAAATTCTACCTTACAAATCTGACTAGACTAGAACATTTACACTGCTACAGATCAGAGCCTGCAATACAGGGAATTCAGAATAGATAAATTCCTCAGGGCCAATAATGAGAATAGAGATTCCAAGAAATGAAGGGGAAGGTGGGAGTAGAAATTGGGCGTTGATCACAGACACAGAAAAGTGGGTGAAGGGGCACAGCAGACAATGTAAGATATGAAAATAAAAAATTATAGGGATTTATAAGGGAAGAAGGGTGGGGAAGGGAAGAAAAAACTGAGGAACTCATACCAAGTAGAAAGAAAATGCTTTGAAAATGATGATGACAACATATGTACAGATGTGCTTGACACAATGTATATGAATTGTGAAAAGAGCTATAAGAACCCCCATAAATTATTTAATAAAACAATAAAAACATAAAGGAGTCTTATGCATTTTTAAATACCACTGCTGTTTTCCGGGTTGTGAAGTTGTTTGTGGTCAATTATAGCAGCTTCTGACCTAGAAATCAAACTCTACCCTCTGCACTAGATTTCTTCCCAAGGAGGTATAGCTGACTTTGGAGGAAATGTTCTATTCTGGTCAGCTCACAGGGCTGGTCTGATGGGGAGCCCAACCAGAAAACTAGAGGTGATCTCTGTGCTTTATCTAACTGTGGAGCTTTGTCTGCTTAAAGTAAGGACTTTTATCACTTTAAAAACAAAGAAGTCTTATTTTAATGAGCCCACAAATGCCCCTGCTTAAGAGCAAATTGTCTCAAAGAAAATCATGAGATCCACAGAGCAAAACATGAAATGAATCAAGAAAGGTCTGAAGACCACTGGGTCACTAACAGCATTTGGGTTCATTCAATAAAGCCAAGTGTTTTTTTGTCAGTCATGAGGAATGGTTATTGGAGGCAACAAGGATGAAAAAATAGCCCAAGAGCTCCCTTGCTCCCTGTGTCCACAACCACCTCCCTCAATTTAACAGGCTTCCAGTGGAGGGCACCTGAAGTTAAATATAATCTCTTATGTTTTATGAGTTTGTCATGACACCAACCACCTTTGAGCACATCCCTCCAAAGGCCTAATGAACTAACCTTTCCAGGTGATGAGACTTGTAATTCCACATTGAAGCCCTTACATAGAAAAGGTTAGGTCATCTTGCTTGTGGCCTGCTGTTCCAGCTGTTTCTCCCCCTGCATGAGGATGATAGCATTTTAGCAAATCCATGTTTGTGTGATAACAACTCTCCCAAGTTACAAAACTGGGAAATATTCTTCCTTGAATTGACTCACATTTAACCTAAGTGAAGGCAAATATACTACCTGGGGAAAAATCTGTAGTATTTGAAAGTTCTTTCCAGAAAAACAGAAATCAAATTTAAATGAGAAATTCAAGAAAACATATGTGAAATAATTAAAAAAAAATACTCCAACTTCTGGAGGAAGGAAGATATAAACACACACAAACAAACACACGCACACACAACACCAGCACAAACTCTTGTTCAATGAGCTTATAAGAAACCACAACCATCTGGATTTGATTGGGCTTTCTTTCCACACGTCTTCTTTGAGCCAGTTAATATGAGGTGGTCAGAGATGTCATTGTCACTTAAATGTTTTCTGCCTACCTTCCTTTCCCTCTCTTCATTGCTTAAAACATGAAAGCCACCATCAGGTACCATTTCACACCCACCAGCATAACTAGACTCAACAATGAGCAATGTCACGTGTTGACAAGGATGGGAGGCTGCAGGAATCCTCACCTATTGTCGATGGATCTCCAACTTGTAGCAATCGCTGTGGAAACAGTTGGATGACATTGACTCATGAAATTGAGTCTGACTATATAGCCTCATCTTGTCACTTGCTATTACACTACAATAACCATTCTGTTCTACAACTCATCCAAGTCACTTCTGGAGAAAGTCTTGTGCAAGTTATTCCTAGGAGACAGTGTGGGGATATGCATACCAAGCATGGTTCATAAGAGCAAAAATGTGGAAACAACCCAAATGTCCATCAACCTGGAATAATGGTAACACTTAACAAATTACCAGTGACATGGTGAATGCAAAAATGGCTTCAAACAGAGGAACAATTGTGAGCATGGCGTGGGACCAGGCAGCATCTGATTCTTTATAGAGTCTCTTGAGCTAGAACAAACTTGGCAAGACCTAACAATGACCGTTCAGCATCTTATTTTCTTCTTCTTCTTTCAGTTTATCTCATTATTGCAAAGATTAGACTTGCAGAAGTATGAGTGAATTTCAAAAAGTTGATAGGAAAATCTCATTTTTAAATTCCATTTTCCACAAACTTTTTGAAGCCCCCTCATATCAACAATGACTCAGCACACCCCCTTTTCTTCTAAAAATTTGTGGCAGTTACATAGTCTCCTGTCAACCTGAGTGAAGGAGTAGAGTCTAGCCTGTCAATCAGGTCACACCCTGACTCATCCCTCCTTGTGGGCATGGCCTGAAGATTATGGGAACTGCTGTCTTCCTCCCTGGAGGTAGGACACTCTCTCTGCTTGTCATCCCTGTTGACAAATCATTTGGAGCTATGCTGATGGCAGCCAGATTACTGTAGCTGGAGGAGCCACATGGAAACCCACGCCAGTGCTGAGATGCTTCCACTGCCAGTAAATCCACAAGACTTTCTACCCACTGGTCTGTGTTCTTCCTGCCTTCAGGATCATTGCATGTGTTGCCTGAGTCCAAAGAGGAATTTATAGAGTGGTAAAGGAAATATGGGCTAATATCAAACTTATGGACTTGATCTGAACTGAGCTAGGATGCTTTCTTAATATACAATGACTCTTTGATATAAAGTATATATATATATATATATATATATATACACACACACACACATATGTGTGTGTCAATGTATTTGTGTCTGTTCAACCTGATCTAACACAACAGTAAAGTAACTAATTCAGCATAACTGGTATGTTTTTTCAAACATTAACCATTTCTCTAATCTATTTTTTGCTAGCTCTACAGAGACATCTGTTCTTTATCTTGAATCAATAAATGGAAACCACTAGGAACCAGAAGGAATGTTTGAAGACAAAGAGAGTAGCATTCAATTCTCAGTGCTATGGAGTCAATGGTGACTCACAGGGACTTCTGGTAGGTTTCTGAGACTAAAATTGTTTTCAGGAGTAAAAAGCCCAGTCCTTCTCCCATGGAGGTGCTGGTGGTTTTGAACTGTAGACCATGTGGGTCACTGCTCAGCTCGTAAGCACTACACCCATCAAGGCATAGTATTCAGTTAATTCATTTAACTAGTATTCAGTTAGTTCATTTAAAAACCTGAATGGCCTAGAAGGGTGTTTTTCTATAAAGCCACGACATAACTATAAGTTTACTGTTTTGTGGATGTACATTTCATCAAAGGTATGTACATTTTATGAATGAGCTTGAACAATGTTATGGTATTTATAAAGAAAGACAAATTGCTCTTCAAGGAGGTTGACACCACTTGGTTTTCTGTGTGTGCAATACTTCACAAATACATCTAGAGAGCACCAACTTCTATATTATCCTCAGTTACCTGGTAGCTTGAATCTTATTTTAGAACCAGAATCACAAAAGCAGTTGTAGATGCTCCCGTCTTTTACCACACTGATACTAAGTCCTAGAACAAAGATTGGTCATAAACTGGCCCCTTTTTCATCATTGTAATCCATCCATAGTAGGAGCCCTGATTGCACACTGAGGTGTGAACCACAAATTAAACAGTTCACCAGCTGTTCTGAGGGAGAACGATGCTGCTTCCTCCTCTTATAAAGATGCACAGTTTGAGAAACCCCTAGGGGTTGGACTCTGTCTTATAGAGCGGATATGAGCCAGAATGAACTCCATATCAGTGAGTTTTTGAGAAAAATCCATCCACAGTTCTAGACTTCCAACCAACCTCCTTTTGTATGTTTCTTCCTGCTCATTGGCATTGACTACACAGAAACATATGCACACATATATTCACATCCTAGAATTCTTCTCCATTAACCTAGGTTCTGAATTGTCAATGCAAGGATAGACAGATGGTTTTAACCAAGAGGTACCTATCTTACTATGGTAGTTACAAAATTTTGTGTCAGCTTGAGGGTATTAAGATTGAATGCAGTGAAGTCTAATCTGTCAAGCAGGTCACAGCATTATGATCCTATCTTGTGGGTATGGCTTTCCCATGAGGATTCTGCGAAGTTCCTTTCTCTCTCTCTCTCTCCTTCACTTGCTATTGAGGAGCCACACTCAGAGAGCTGGAGGAGCCACAGGGAAACCTGGGCCAGCGCTGAGATGCTTCCTCTGCCACAGGATCCACTGACCTGTGATCTTCCTGCACTCTGCATCATTACATGTGCTGTGTGAGTGTGAAGAAGAATTCATGGGCTAATATCAGACTTATTGAATGGATCTGGACTGGGCTGGGATGTTTTTTCAGCATACAGTTGCTATTTGATACAAAGATGTCTCTTACATATATGTGACTGTCTAAGGATGTGTTTCTCTAACCAACCCAATCTAACACCTGGCTTTATGAATAATCCTCACACCCACAAAATCTTGCATCCAAAATTTATGCATAAACTATTAGCCATGGAAGTCACTGGAATAGTGGTTAAAAAGAAACCCATGAAATGCAAAATACAGGGAAATTTAGAGAAATGAGGATGGGTAGCTAGTGCTGTGGTCTATAAGCTTCCATAATGATCTGAAACCCCACATGGCTTAAGTCACTATAATGCTTTCGAAATGCATATGTACGAGCACTCATAGTTCAAACCTTAGAAATTGTAATATATAGTTTTGAGGGATTTACATGAACTACTAGTCACTACTGGAAAATCAAACTCACTGTCATCGAGTCCATTCCAACTCACAGCTACTCAAGAAGACAGAGGAGAACTTTGGGTGTGAGCACTATTCATAAGCCTGGGGAGTTTCTGACACCGAAACTCTCTCCAGGTACAGAAGGTGCCTTCTTTCCCCCACAGCATGACTAGTGGTTTCTAACGGCCCACTCTGCGGCTAGCAGCCCAGCACAGCACCTCTAAACCACCAGGGCTAAGTCATCAGGAAATGTTTTGAGAAATTTCTCAACTTAAATGTACTCATGGAATATGGAAGCACGTTTTAAGTAACCTATACATTCCTGTTAACTCAGCATGAAGGGCACATAAGAAGATTTTACTTAAATCTAGCAACCTCTCTAAATTCTACCTTGTAAGGGATGATGTGCCATTCTGCAGAAAAGGCAGGTGGCAGTACTCTTTTGGCATCGCACTGGCTCTAGTGTGGACCCAAGGTGACAAATTCACACTGAAAGAAGGCAGAGAGGAAGTTTATATCCTATCTGCTACTGCCAACCTTGAACCCTAGCTAAGAGGGCCTTTGCCTAGGTAAAGCTGTGGTTTAACTTCCCTAGGGAAACACCAAAAACCTAAAGTCTAAAGGGTTGGGGTCTAACCACTGAACTAGCAGTGAAATTGCAATTGTTAATTCTGATTCTCTGGTTCTAAACAAGGATTGGTGAGTCCTACTTGCATGCCTTTTAATTAACTAAATGAGTTTGGGTAGGAACTATTATCTTTAGATCTGTGCAGACATGTATATGTGGATGCCGTGCCTTGTTTTTCACTTTATACAAAGTTTTTTTTTTAACTTTCTATAGTGAATGGGATGAAGGTTTACAGAGCAGATGATCAGTTTCACATTCAACAGTTCATGTACCTTTGTTTCTACTCATCCATTACAGTCTCCTCAATGGACTGTCACTTCCTCTAGTTTTAGATACTATGCCTCCTTCTTTCCTAGCCCTCTGAGCCTTGTCCTAGGGCAAATGCTGCCTTCTGATCATAATCAGCTGATGGTTCCACTACAGAAGTGAGTTCACTTCCCAGACGTGAAGGATGAACTCAGGTCTTTAATCTTGAGGGTTTTACCAGTCTCTCTCCAACCAATAAGCCTGATTTCTTCTAGGACATGATACTTTTGAGAACTTTTTGTGATTATAAAAATCATAAGAGTGTTCTGGGTAAGCATGATAAGTAACTAGAAAGTGTCCCTTTTATGTTAAAATGCCCTCATAAATAAGCCTGGAAAGTCATCTAAAATATGTTGTCACACAAGAACAAAGGAAGTGGGGGGAGAGCCATGGCAGATGAGCACTTTCAAAAAAGAAAAAGAATTAGAATCATTTATTTTACTTTTTATTATTGCTGAAAATATACCTGGCAACATATAGGCCAATTTAGCCATGTCTACATGCACGATTCAATGGCATCAATTACATTCTGCAAGTTATATGACCAGTCTTACTCTCCTTTTCTGAACCATCCCTCCACCAGGCACAAAACATTCCTGTGCACCTTCATTCGATAGACACCATCTCCCTCCATCTGATTCCATATAGACAGCCCTATAAGGGGGCGCAGTGCACAAGGGAGACATTCTTCACTATTGAGAGCCCTGGTGGCATAGTGGTCACATGGCAGCTTGTTCTGCTGAATACTGTAAGGGTATGCTGAGTTGGAATCAACTCAATGATGTGAGGTTTTTAATTGGGGACTTACAGCTCTCATAACATTCCATACATCAGCCATATCAAGCATATCTGTGTATATGTTGTCAGCATAATTTTCTAAATATTTGCTTTCTATTTGAACCCTTGCTATCGACTCCTCTGTTTTCCCTCCCTTCCCCAGCCCCACCCTCAACTAGAAGAGCCCTGGTAGAGTAGTGACTTATGTATTAGTCTATTGCTTAAAAGGAAGATGAGGTTTTCTACTCCAGAGTCCTGGAAGGACAACTCTCCACTGTCTTACAGAGTTACTATGAGCTGGACTCTGTTCCATAGCAGTGAACTGCTTCTTTGGTCATTACTGACCAAATGACCCATATGACAGCTAGATAAGCTACCCATATGATAAACTACCCATATGACAGCTAGAATCCATCAGAGGGTTTGGGACCAAAGAATATGTTAGCTATTACATGATTCCATTTCCTTACACTATCATCCTTCCTTTCTCTTAAGTGGCACCTAAAGATTCCGTCTTTAATGAAACTTGGCAAGGAAAGGGTAGAATTCTGTACTTTATATCCTCATTGCTAAAATGGTCAGCCTATTGACTGGGGAATGCCTCTCCATGATCACAATCAGCGACTGTCGTCTAGCAGATGGTTTGCCCACTTTTTGAGAGTTGTCTTCTGAATTTTCTTGACATGTACTCTTAAGTATTTAGCTCACCAGAAAGGTCAGAAAATCATGAGGAACTTTCCTAAAGTCTACATAGCACAGCCATCTCTAACTCACTGCCATTGAGTCCGTTTCAACTCATAACAACTCCCTTGGAGGTTTCTGAGATGAACTTTTTAGAGAACTAGAAGGCTCTGTCTGTCTCTCATGGAGCAGATGGTGGTTTTGAACTTCTGTCCCTGGAGTTAGCCGTCCAATAGATTATAAAGGATCCTCATAATATACCTGGGAGAAATTAAACATATGTGCACCTGATTTTAAGAACACATGTTGCTGAAGCTAAAATATTCTCATTCACTCTTTCTTTCATTTTTTAAAAGGGCAATTAATGAGTAACAACCACCCCTCAATACAAGAGACATAATCATAATTAGCATAATTCAGACCCTGCTAATTGTTTCCAGTCTAGCAAGTGGGAGAGAGACATTTCATTGCAGTACATTGTGCTTAAGTGCTCTAATAGGAGGAATGAGATTTTTTTTAAATTGTATACTTCTATATGAAACAACCAGATAACAAACTTCCCAGTTTCCAGAGCCTCTAGTTTAATGAAAATCATGGCTTTCGCAATTACCAAAGGTCTCCTCTTGCAGCCCTGCTGGTGTAGTGCATTAAGCATTTGGTTTTCTGAGCACAGTTCAGGAGTTCAAATTTATTGGCCTCTTCTTGTTCCTGTGGGGATTTATTATTTACACACTTGGAAACCCTACAGAGTTCCTAGGTGGTACAAAGAATTACCATCCTTAATTTCTAACCCAAAAGACTGGGTGTTAAAGGAGTTCACCCAGAGGCGCTTGAGAAGAAGGCCTGGCCTTTCTGAAAAAGTAGTAGTGTGCATCTAGGTGGACTAGAGAAACAAATCTAGTTGAGTTATATGTATATCAGAAAGAGTTTTATATAAAAGAGTAATTATGCATTAAGAAAACACCCCAGCCCAGTCCAGATCAAGTTGATAAGTCTGGTATTACCCCATATACTGATACTCGTCCACAAACTCCCCTTTAGACTCACGCAGCTATGCAATGATGCCAAATGCACAGAGATCACAGGCCAGTGGGTAGAATTCTTATGGATTCAGTGGTGGTGGAAGCAGCTCAGAGCTGGCGTGGGTCTCCATGTGGCTCCTCCAGCGCCAGGGCTCTGACTATCAGAGTAACTCCATCTGACATGTCAACAGGAATGTCTCACGGGGAGTCAAAGCAGAGAGTCTCTTACCTCCAGGGAGGACTACAAGAGTTGCTGCGATCCTCAGGAGAAAGCTGTGCCCACACATGGGAACCTGAGGGGGCATGGTCCTAGTAAGAGAGACTGCAGTCACCCTGAGTCACTCAGAGTCAAGTCCTGGATGGCAACGCCTGCTTAGGCACTGGGTGGTAGAATCAATCCACCCGGATTCTCAAACAACAGAAATAGTCTCAAAGGAGTCTTCTCCCCTTGACTGGTTTCCCAGCAGCAGGAGCAGCCTAGACAGCAAGCCTGCCTTGCTTCGAGCAAGCCAGCAGTCTTCAGGGTGATGCGGCTGGTAGCAATTTCTCATCAAGCTTGTTGGATTGGGCTGTCATTGAGAAGTCTGACTCCTGCCAATACCGCTATCTCTGGGACTTGCTGGATCTTTATCCTTGTTCCAACACCGAGGTGAGCAGCCCTTCGGGAGTGAAAGCAAGCAGCAGGGTTGAGCGCTGCCCAGTGGGTGCTCCCGGCTTCCTTGCTGGAACATCGACAGCAGAAAAGATAAAATACACAAAGTACCAGTGAAGGTGTAGAAGGGGTGGGTAAAATGAGAGTGAGCGAAGAAGGGGAGTGGGTAGGTAATCATGCACTGAGGGCAAGAGGTGTGACAGGCAGGCAGCACTGTCAGAAGGTGACACCAAAACGACTCCCTATAAAACTTGTGTTCAGGCTTTAAGAAATAAAAGTAGGCATGTAGCAGCAGTGTAGCGGTTACCCGGTGGGCTGCAACTCACATGGTCAGAAGTTCAAAACCACAGCATCTCCTCCAGAGAATGCCTGGCTCACTACTGTAATCAGTTCTTTTTGGAAACCAACAGGATGGTGTCAGCATGGACTCAATGGCAGAGAGTATGGATTGGTGATTCCAAATTGAAAGTCATTACAAGAACTGACAGCCTCAGATCTCTACCAAGGAATGGCTGGTGGGTCGGAATCACCAACCTTGTGGATAACAGCCTAATGTTTATCCCGCAAGGTCACCAGGGCTCCTTATTTTAAAAAAAAATCCTTATACTTAGAGCAACGAAAGTACTTTTCATAAGCTGAGCATGGATGTATTACCATATCTAAAGGGCTAGAACTCTTTGCGAACCCACACAGTGGATCCTGTAAAAAGGCTCCAGTCAGAGCTGTCCTCACTACTCAATTACAAGGATGCTTCAAAGAATGTGCTTTTTTTCTGACCATGCGACCAGCAATTGCTGTTACTTTCATTGTGCTAGTGTTTTATAGACTTTCACTTTGTCAGATGTTATAGTGTTTTAGCTAACCATATTGTGCTAAGTAGCATTTGTGAAGCAATACCAATACCATGTTTGAGAAGGAAGCTGTAATTTTTTTAAAAGGAGAAAATTTTTTAAATGACTTCCACTCAGTTATTCATAATGTTGTAGCTGATACGGTTGTCATTTAATATAGGAGGGTTTTGTTAGTTTTGATATCATCTAAGAATTACTAAGCTTTATCGATTGAAAACCATATTTACCCTCTATTCTTCCATGATTGAATTTAACCATAAACATTTCTAGGGATATTGAATGGGATGGTCTAAGATGGCCAGAGGTTTCTGGGGGAAGAGGGTGCCCACAGTCCCCATGCTTAGTGACACCAACCCTAGTGATACCAAGATAGTCAGTACCTACTGATTAAAAGCGTGGTCACATTTCCCGAGTGGAAATTGTGAGTGTCCCACCATGATTTACCTTACAACAGAGGCATTTTAAACCAAAAGAGTTATTGCTTCCACCCATCTTTGACACTTTAAAACGGTTTTGCTTTTTTCTGGTAAGAAGAGGTAAAATGTCTAAAGATAACAAATGCTGGAACTGAATTCTATCTTTGTGTCCCTGATATTTCGGATAGTGTTTTGCACATATTGGGAATAAAGGAAAGGAAAGAAAGAAGGAGAGAAGTGGGGGAGGGGGGGTCGAGGGAGACAGGAAGGAGAAAAGGAAGGAGACGGGAAGAGAGGAAAAGAAAGTTAATCTGGTGTCAATTTGGGATTTGAGAGTATTAAAGGTGAAGGGGTGGGGTCCAGTCTGTCAGTCGGGTCATAGCCAATGAGGTCTCTGGGTGGGCATGGTCTTCCCCTAGGGATGCTGGGAATTCATAGATTTCCTGCTTGGAGTAGTGAGAGACTCACTACTCACTCCCTGGGAGACGTTGCAGCTGATAGGATACATGAAACTTACTGCCCTGAGCTGAAAATGTCATGTGGAGACCCCTCCCAATACTGAGATGCTTATAACACAACTGGATCCATAAGACTTCCCAACCCGCTGGCCTATGATCGTCCTACAGTAGGCATCATTGCCTGTGTTTCATGAGTCAGAAAAGCACTTCACAGATTGGTATAGGATATATGGACTAATATTGAACATATGGACTTGATCTGGGCTGGGATCAAGTTTTCTCAATATTCAACTGCTCTTATATATAAAACTTTTTCTTATACATATGAGTTTCTGTGGATTTGTTTCTTTAGTTTACCCAGACTAACACAATTAGCGTAGATGGAAGGGATTGGGGGTATCATGAAAGGTAGATTAGGCCCAATTTGGTTATAACGTCTGTGTTTTGCAGGAACTTTCAGCTATTGAAAAAATATATATGAAAGTAATCATTTTGAACTTGAGTCACTAGAGGGAGACAGAGGAACACGAGAAAATGCTGTGACTTCTGCTGCTAGGAGGCACTACCGTCTTAGGCTTGTTCTGAGGATGGATACAAGAGGGCGAGTCAAAAAGTAATGCTACTGGCATTCCAGTTCACAGAAGGACAGGTGGTGTTACTTTGTGACTTATATTTCATCTGCCAGACAAGATTAGAATAGGAACAACTGGGTTCTTCTACTTTCCCTTTAATCCCAAACATGTATACTGCATTTAAGCACTATGAAAAGTATATATGTAAGAACTAATAAGAAGAGAAAAACCGCAAGCAGTCGAACAGTGCAACCAACAACAATGCCACAGGAAGATACTTCCGGGTCACCCGGTCACCCCATGGCGCTCCGAAGCAGGATTTCAGCATGCAGTGTGACACAGGGGGAAGGTGGGGAGAATCAGAGCCTAGGGCCAACGTCACTGGTTAGCTCTCCTCTTGGAACCCCAGTTTGTCATGAATAAAATGGTGACCGTGATGCCACACGGGGATGCTATCTGGATTATGTCAACTGATAGGTGGGAAACCTCTTCATAAACAGCCAAGAACGATGACCCTGAGTAGTTTCCCTTATTATTATTATCATGCCATGAGGCGGTCAACTTCCTTATGTCGTCGTAACACTCCACGGACAGACTCCCTAACCTGGACAGCTGAGAGGGAAGGACGACAGGCCCCACACTTAGCATCCAATGTGGACGTTGGTGAAGAATAGAAAAAGTGTCTTAAGTAAGCACACATCTGTAGGAAAATCATAGGATTTGCCACATGGGACAGGCAGGTTACTGAAACCTAGTTAGTTACTCACTCCAAGAAATGGGTTAAGTACGGGACTGTCCCAGAATGACGGGCTGGGCAACTGAGCAGTGGTCACCACACTGACATCCCCCTAACAGGCCCTGTGCTGCCATCTCTGCATTGAAATGATCCTTCATGAGGCTGACACTATTGTTATGAACTACATCCAACAGTCATTGATTGAGCACCTACATTCTTGGAAATGAGGGGGGAAGGCAACCATAAAAATGAAGATTCCTGCCCTTCAGGGCTGGAGTGAGTGAGGCACAGAGTAAACACCAAGTAAACACTAAACGTCATAGGTGTACATGCTATGCATAAATAAAAATTGGGAGTGTTGCAGGAGAAAACTAAGGGACAGAAATGCATACTGGCCCACCATCTCCCACTGGTCAGTCACAGAGGCCCAAGTCTACACAGACAATCAGGCTTCTCACTGGACTTCAAACCCTTTCGGGACTAACACAGTGGATGTGGGTTCACTCTGGTTGCTGTCCGGTGATGGAGCAGCAGCAGTCTGCATGCCCGACCATTGAGTCATGGGAACCTCCTCTTACATCAGATGGATTTTCATACGTAGTCTGTAGAGACACCACGTCTTTTTGGACTGGAATGTGGGTAAGAAAACAGTTTGTTCTTAGCAAATTCATGTTATGGTATGAAACGTGTGGAAACATGGTTGGTGACACATACACGGGCACCTGCACTGAGTGGGTATAATTGTTGCTTAAACATTTCCTTCTTAGTCTTCCCTATTCTCTACAACCTGGGATAGTCCCCCTGACATGTAAGTGCTTTCTAAGCAGTTAGATGTCATCTCTCTGGCTCCTGGCTCTTCCTTCACAAGAAAGGAAGGTCTTTCTATCTCTGAGAGTGGGTCACATGTCGGCGCCCCCCTCACCCCTCTGCTGTCATGTGTTGAACAAAAAAGAGCGTAGCTTGAGGGAACACAGCGGGTGGGGGTGGGGAGTGCAGTCAAACAAATGTAAAAATGAGCAGGTTTTGCACAATAACCCCGCGTTGCGCAGAACAGATGGCATTCGCTTTCAAATTGCATCATCATCGAAACCACAGCGTCCAAATGACCCACAGGAAGCCGTCCACAGTCTGACCATTTGACCTCACGGAAACGTGCAAAAGGATGAAGTGTTACATCTGCTCACCACTCGGATGCACCCCCGCCCGCATCGCCACCCCGCTCTAAACAGCCTGAACTCGGCCTAAGCAGCCGCCCCAAGAGTACTCCGTTATCACCAGTTCTGCGTGTTCCAACAACGGCCAGCCTCTGTGATAAGTGGGACACTAGCGTCCCAAGTCACAAGAGAGGCAAAAAAAGAATCAGTGCGCGCCACACATGAGCATGAAAAGGTTAGCCTCTACCCTTCATTGCTGATGCGGGCCCGACTTTGCTACACACTCCTGCTCTTCTTCTCCGTAAATGGCAGGGGGAAACACTCAACGCTTGGCCGTCCTTTCTTACACAGAATGCAGTGATCCTGCATTAAAGTCAGAGTCCTGCCACAGTGACTGACTTAATCTGGGTCATCGCTGAGCTGACACTGACACTCCGCAGGTAAACCACACGGGTAGACTTGAAGTCCACGCCAGTTCCTGGAGACCCCACGGGTGCCCCCGGTCAAACTGCCCCATTGTATCTGTTCTCTGTGGCTGTTTTCGCAGTAGATCGCCAGGTCTTTCCTCAGAGGGGCCTCTGAGGAGACTAGAATCTCCAACCCGTTGAGCATGCTAACTCTTGGCACCTTGCAGGGACTCTACAACAAACCCTGGAACCAAACTCACTGCTATGCACTCATTCCAGTGCACAATGACCTCACAGACAGAACAGATCTGCTCCTGAGGGTTCCTAATACAAAATCTTTGTGGGAGCAAAAAGCATCATCTTTCTCCTGAAGTGCGTCTGATGAGTTTGAAGCACCACCCTTATGGTCGTCAACCCAACACCTCACCCACGGCAGCACCAGCGTTCTTGACAATGGACACTGGGTCCCTGGAACTGCTTGCCTACCTAGCAGGAATGAAGACCCTTCTTTCTTCTCTATCTAGAGAGGAATTTGTTCTTGAATTTGGGGATTGGTCTGAAAGAACCCACCAGATGGAACAACAGAAACTGTTTGCAGGACAGAGGCCAGGTGTGATACTTACACAATTTCTAGTCAACTCGAAAAAGAATGAAGGGTGGAGTCTAGTCTGCCAATCAGGCCATAGGTCGATGATCCCTCCTTGTGGGCATGGTCTTCTCATGTGGATTCTGGGAACTTTATGTCTTTCTCCCTGGAAGCAGGACACACACTCTTTCTGCTTCTTCTTTCTGTTGACAAGGCACATAGAAACATGCTGATTGCAGTCAGAGAGCCCTGAAGACGTGTCCACTGCCATTAGACCCACAGGGCTTTCCACCCATCACCCTGTGATCTTCCCGCATTTATTGCATGTGCTGCATGAGTCTGGAGAGGAAGTCATGGGCTGATATTGGATTTATGGGCTAATATCGAACTTAGGGACTTAATCTGGACTGAACTGAGGTGTTCTATTAATGCAAAATTACTTCTTGATATAAAATCCTCTCTTACACATATATGAGGGCCAATGAACTTGTTTCTCTAGTCAACCCAGACTAACACACCAGGCTTCCCAAAAGTGCTTGGACCAGAGCTGTTATTTAAGCATGTCTGAGCCATTGAAGCACATGATGTTGAACTTCCTCTGTCTTGTCACCACTTCCCCCCTCCACTCTCTTTCTCTTGTGTGTGCCTCTTGCCCTTCCGTGTCTTGTGATGCTGGCAGGACTCCAGGGTGGCTATTCAACCTGTCTCAAGTCACCCTGTGCCAAATAAAAAGAAAGGGCAAATGCAGGCTCCCGGGCAAGGGTGGCTGGGCTCAGCCAGGCTGTCTCTGCCAAGAGCACCATCAATAGCCCCAGGCTGGGCTGTGAACACAAAGCGATCTTGAAATTAGAAATCCAATCTGCAGGAAGAAATTGAGCACATTCTCAAACTTCTGGGTCTGTGCTTTCAATTAAATGTTCTAGCCACTAGTCTTCTTACCGCCTTGGATCCAAAATTGTGGCAAATATTTATTGAAGGTCTACTGTGTGAAAAAAGAACCATGGTGGCATGATGGTGAAGCCCTAGTTTGTAAATCATGGAAAGGTGAGTGGTTCAGACCTGCTGGTGGCTCCGTAGGACGAAAGGGCTGGCACTCTGTTCCCATAGAGATTGAAAAACACTCAAAACTCATTGCTATCAAGTCCATACCAACCCTTAGCGACAATGTAGGACAGGGCAGACTGGCCTCTGTGAGTTTCCAAGACTGGAACTCTTTGTGGAGATAGAAAGCCCTCTTTCTCCCGTGGAGCCCCACTTGGGGTTTCAAACAACTGCCGACTTTGTGGATAAGCAGCCCAATGTGTAACCATCAAGCCACCAGGGCTCCCTCCGGTGAAGATCAGTCTAAAAAAGCCCTGAAGGGTAAGTTCCACTGGGCCATAGAGGGTTTTTAAGTGTCAGAATGATTCAATGGACCAAAGTAATGAAGCGCTAAGTGCAAGGCCCTGTGCTCACAAGTATTTGTTTTTCTGTGGACACTAGTTTTCAAATTAATCTCAGTCTCTCTCCGGATGTGTCTTTTCTTTCTCTCCCTGTGGCATGCAATAATTATGGGTGAACGTCTGCTGACACTAAGACTATTCCAGATGTCAACAACTGCTCAAAAACCTTGAGAAGGTGTGCTATACAGTGTTACATAGCTGGACGACTGACCACAATGAGATTTTGACCTCCACCAAAAAATGCTGTCTGACTTCTACAAACTCTTCAGTGATAGCTGGGTTTTGTGCCAACATGGCCGAGCCAGCATTCCCATTGGGTAGGCAGTTTACATCTAGCAATTTCCTCCCTAACCTAATCCAGTGTAACTAGGACAGTTAGTTATAAGAAGACTAGGGTGGGAGCCACACCTTTTCTTCGGTCCCAACCCTGATGCAGTCAATTGAAGGGAAGTTTCCTGGGGTTGTGATCCATTTTCAATATACGTGAACATGGACACACACTGGTTTGCTTGCTTTCTGCTGGGTTTAAATCCTGCATCTGGCTCATCAGCTTTTGATTCTTTGGACGTGTACCAACAGCCTAACATACTGCCTGCCAATTCTGGATTGATTCACCTCTGCAGCCACACACCAGACCTGTTAGCCTGGATTCATTTGCCTCTGTAGTCACCAGCCTTTCTGTGGTCTTTCTGTCGATCGTAGGTTCACCAGCCCCAGTCACTCAGGTCAGAAGAAGCCTTCAGTTTAACATCTGACCCACAGATTTGGAACCTGACTAACCTTTCTTTCCTATCTTTAACCTGCTAACCACAAGGTAGAGGTTTCCAAACCACCAGTCATTCCTCTGGAGAAAGATGAGGCTATTTGTTTCCTAAAGATTGAAAGTCTCAGAAACTTTATATAGAACTCTGAGAGTCATAATGGACTTGATAGCAGGAGAATTTCAGAGATTAATTTCAGTTTCTTCATGTCTTTGATGTCATCTCGCACTCTCTCTCTGCTCTTCTGTCATTAGTGCTCAATGTGTCAATCTATTCTTGAGGAGAGATGTATTTAAGAATGCAATTTTGGAAAAAAAATTTTTTTAATGCAACTTTGGTTATTTGATATTGGGAAATCTAAATAGCAACTGATTTTTTGTGTCCATTGTGCTAGTAAATCTTACTGCTACTAGTTTTACAGTGGAGGCCCTAAATCCATTCATGGGTTTCCACATAAAGTCAGCCTCCATGGAAATCCTTCTGACTACTGACCAGTCATGAACAAGTTTGTCCTCTGAGCAGTGCTTTAGAGAATGGGTTACTGTAGCTACCCTAGCTGATCCAGGAAGAAGTAGTATAGCCCTGGGAGACTTGCCTAGGTATTTACTTAATAGAAATTGGGATGCTAGAGTCCCATGGTCATGAGTCATATCCTGAATTCCTTGTTCAGAGGGTCCTGGACAGTCTTGTAAGATCTTCCATTTAGGGCTGAGCCCCGGTGGCGTAAGTGGTTGATTGTGGAACTGCAGCCCTTGGGCTTGGCGGTTCAAATCCAGCGGTGGCTGGGTAGCACCCACGACCACCAGAGGCAGTGATGCCAACAAAAAAAAAAAAATCTTCCATTTAATATAATGTATGTTTCCCAATCATGATTCAATTCTTACTTCTATAGTCTCACCTCTAACTGTGAAGTATTGATTTGCAGCCTGTCATGCCTTTGTGAATGTCCTTCACTCCCTCATGTCTGTTTTTAAGAGTCCAAATCTCTGCAAGCGCATGAAGACCTCGTGATAATCGTCTCCCTCATCCAGGTGATACATCTTTGTCTTTATTTTGTATTTTCCTATTTTAGACTGACTAAATGTTGTCCTTAAGGTATATTGCATATATGTAGTCTATTTTGCACCCAAAAATGCTTCTTGGTGATTCAAGTCTGTATACATCTTACTTAGATAAAGTCAAGAAAACATTCTAGTGTTTTATGTAGAACTTCACAGCAGCCAAGAAAAAGACATGAAGTGGGCAGAGCTAAAGGCCTAGTTCTGAACAGTTATCCTCAGCATTATGTTCCTGAGAAATAGGATCTTGGTGGCATTGATTACATTTGTTATTGTGTAATTATAAAGATTATTGTTATTGCACTGCCCTGACACACAAAAAAATCTTCAGGAAAGATGAGTGAAACAAATGAAATATATTTGCAGAGTACCCATGCTAACCATTCTGTCAAAACCTCGTTTTTCAGTTCCCTTATTTTTAGAAAATAGATGCTAAAATTTTCCTACCTCTTGAGGGCTTGAGCGCAGCATGCAGATCCCTTCCATTGAAAACCCTCTCAGGTTCTCTGTTTAGGACAATGATATTGAAAGAACATGGGAACCCTCCTGGACTTCCAATGGCCACTTATTTCTTTCCCAATCCACCGATGAGCCAAGTTCATGTAACTCAACAGATCCCTCGGTGTGTCTGCTATGTTTAAGAGCTGGGTGCGCACATTTACAAAAAGTGTCCCCAGGTGTGCTGGGAAAGGGGAAGGTGCCACTCACTGGAAATGACAGGACGACTCCTGTTAAGATATTTGTGCTATAATTCTAACCATTCCTATTGTAAGAGCTGAGCTCTTTCAAGGCCAGAACCCCAACTTGTTTGTGGTAAATTGATTCTTCTATGAATCCTCAAGCCCAGTGTATAGAAACGATCCATCTTGACTCTGGACACTCCGCCTCAAAATCAGAAACCTGACTCACTGATTCCAGCTCAGAGTAGTCCCAGAGGTTAGGGTGGAGCTGCCCTTGTGGGTTTCTGAGACTGTAACTCTAGACATGGTATGTTGTTGTTGTTGTTGTTGTTATTGTTGTCGTTATTTACAATCAAGTCAGTTCCAACTCGTAGAGACCCTATGTGCAACCAAACAAAACACCACCTGGTCCAGTGCTGTCCTCACAATTGCTCCTTATGTTGAACCATTATAGCCCACTGGCTCCAAGACTTAAACAATGCAAGCTACATGAGAGGAGATGTGGAATGCCAATGTCAAAACTTCTTCAAACTCACTGTCATCTTCTGAGACTGACTCATATGGACCCTGTGGGACAGGTACAACTTCCCCTTTGGGTTTCCAAGACTGTAACTCTTTACACTAGGAGAAGCCCTCATCTTTCTCCCACGGAGCAGTGGGAGTTTTCAATGGGTAACCACTAGACCACGGGGGCTCCTCAGAAGGTCCTCAGGCTGAGCTAACCCTGCTTATCATCAAAGATAAGAAATGGGTTGAAGGTCATTTTCATAAACTACTCCGAATTTAATGTCATGATAAAATTAAGATATTTTTAACACTTAAAAGGCTACAAAAAGCAGCGCAAGTGGGACCAATGAGTAAATTCTGGGCTGCTTGCCCCAAGGGGAACTGTTCAGATCTACAACTGTTCACAGGGAGTCCATATCAGCTCCATGACAGTGGGTTTGGTTGTTTCAAGGTGATAAAAGTAAAAAATGTACCATGCTCTAATTTCAAGACGGTATCTGAGGATGACCCACCAAAATGAGAGACCAAACCAAGAGAGAGGAAAAAAGAAATCAAAAACAAGTGATCCTACATCAGCAAGAGAAGGGTATCATGGGGAAATTGTGTTTTTTTAATTAGGTAGCTGGAACAGTTATTTGACCCTTTAAATTTTGTACAGGTACAATGCTGGTGAAAACTGAAAGTGAAAAAAGAAAGATTTTTCTCAATGAATCAGAATGGATTCTTTGATCTAATCTATATTGTTTTATTTTTCACACACTTAGAAGTGAAAGAAGACCTGAGTCACTTTCCATGTGAATGTTCCTTTAGGCATGTCTAATCCCGAGTTCTCAGTCAATCTTTTCAAGTTTTATAAACCCAAACCTTTTGACTTTTTATCAAGTCTTCTATTTCACAATGTCTCTGATTCTTTTCCCTTCTTCTTTTGTGTATAGAACAGTATAGAACAGGCAATAGGAGTGAAGAATTTGCATGAAAGACTGTCCCAACAAATGCTGGAGCTGCTGACAGAAAACTCATGTGTGTCCTTTAGAGGTATGTCAATTTCAATTTTCCCAGACTTTAGAATGATTAAACCCTACGAATTCTTCATCACGATCTCCACTGTTTGCTACATGTGCAGCCTTCCAAGATGTAAAAATCTTCAATCCTCTCTTTTTGTCACCAAAGCAAGTCTAAGAACCACATGCACTTCCAAAAAACTCAAACTCCCTGCCTATGAGTCAATTTTGACTCATTGTGACCATAGAGGACAGGATAGAACTATCCCTGGGAGTTTCAGAGACTGTGGCTCTTTCTGGTTGTTAGTCAGTCTTATCTTGCTTCAGAAAAGCAGTGGTGGTTTCAAACTGATGACCTTTGTTGATTAGCAGCCCAATGCAGAATCATCTGCCACATACTGACCTACAAATCTGACCTAAAGACACACTTAGGACACTCTTTTTTAACTTGAGGGCTGCCTGTCCTCTTTGTGTGTGTTTTCCAAAGTCACTTTCCTTTACTGGCATTTTCTTCCTTTCTCACCACTGCAAATTAAAATGTACAGCCATGTAACCATTGAGGCCTCTCGCCTAACCAGTTTCCTTGGCATTGTCTTCTTCTTTTCTCCATTGTTCTGCCTGCCAATACTGGGTCTCTCATCTTCTTCTGTATGTCTTTCTACCATGCTTCCTAATTCTGCGGCAACTTCCCATTCACGAGTCAGGTGCTTCCCCAAACAGCGTTCATATCAACAGATTCCTAAAGCAGCGTGGCTAACTCTCCAGAGAATACCCCTGTCTGTGGCATCTGCTATAAGTCCAACCCCACTGCCATTGAGTTGACTCAGGCACATAGTGGCCCTATAGAAGTGAGCAGTAGGAAAACAAGAAAGAAGTGAGTAGAACTGCCCCCTCCTGTTTCTGAAACTGTACATCTTCATGAGAGCACAGCCTCATCTTTCTTCCTCAGAGTGGGTGGTGGGTTTGAACTGTCAAGATTTCAGCTAGTAACCCACTGTCCACCAGGTCTCCTGGATCTACTGGAGTAATCCGGATTCATGGACATATAAAATCTTCATCTAGGGCTGAGCCCCGGTGGCGTAGTGGTTGAGTGTGGGACTGCAGCCCACTGGCTTGGCAGTTCAACTCCAGCGGCGGCTCTCAGGAGCAGCACTGGGTAGCTCCCAAGACCACCAGAGGGCAGTGATGCCAAAAAAAAAGTCTTCATCTGTGCCTATACTCAACACTATAGAGTAACATAGCTCAATCAATGAATCATTCCTCACTTACAAGTAAATCAACTAATAGAGCCCATTCTCCCATAATCCTTTATGGCAGCAATTCTCAACCCATAAAGTGGTGCTACCCCTTTATGGGTTGAGCAACCCTTTTGCCTGATTCAGAACAGTAGCAAAGTGACAGTTATGAAGTACAATGAAAATTATTTTATGTTTGGGGCATCAGCACAACACGAGGAACTGTATTAAAAGGCTAAGGCCTTTTAAGTTGAGAACCACCACTTTATGAGATGCATTAGAAATTCTGTAGTTGAAATCCCATTTGGGAGGAATGTCACTGTTACAGGGTGCCCTAGTGAAACAGTGAGTTACAAGTTGGGCTACTAACTGCAAGGTCAACAGTTTGAAACCACTAGCCACTCCAAAAAGATGAGGCTTTATACTTCTGTGTTAGGCCAGGTAGACTAAAAAAACAAATTCACAAACACACATATGTATATAAGGGAGAAGTTATATATAAGAGAAATGGAACATTAAGAAAGCTTCCCAACCCAGTCCAGTCTAAGTCCATAAGTCCCATATTTTATTTCTGATACCAATCCATTAGTCCTCTTCATAATCACCAAACACATGCAATGATAGCAGGGCAATCACAGGTCAGTGGGTGCAGAGTCTCATGTATCCAGTGGTGGTAGAAGCATCTCAGCTCTGGCGGAAGTCTCCCTGTGGCCTCCCAAGCATCTCAGCACTGGCAAGAGTCTCCATGTAACTTCTCTGACCCAAGAGGTCTGGTTCCACCAGGGTAAACCCATGTGGCTTCTCTTCTGGCTTCTCTGGGACTCAGGGTCTATGAGCATACTGCCATCTTGTCTTGTCAGTAGAATGTCTCCCAGGGACAGAGTCTATAGTCTCTCACCTCCATGGGGGAAATGTCGTGACATTTACCAAAATTCTCAGGAGAAAACCATGCCTGCACAGAGGTCTCATTGACTTTCTCCAGACTGACAGGCTAGAATCTATCCCTACAATCCCAATCATGAAATTGACACAATTACATGACTGTCATAGACCATCCTTTGTCAATTTCACACACTCACATAATTCTGTAACCATGTGTAATTTTCAAATGAACAATAATAAAATCATATCAGTACCTAACAAGGTAAAGCTAAAATGCATACAATTCAATATATACCGCCATGATTTAAAAATAACATTCTGTAAGTGAACAAAACAAAAAATATACTATGCCTTACAACTGCAGTTATGTAATAGCTACACCTTGATCCTATAATCCTTGAATATATATATTCCCCCACCTATAAGAGTTTGCAAGCCAACCACTTCTTGCCTTTATTACTCCATTTTGGGTATCCAATTTCTATATTATCCACTTACATCAACCCAATGCTTTGATGAAACAATCATATTTTTCAATGTGAAGAATCTTCATTCTAGTTGAAACCTTGTGGAGTCTGCATCCATAAGCAAAGTCAAATAGAACAGGCTGTCCATTCAGTCTCAGAAACCCTTCTGGATAGTTCTAACCTGCCCAAGAGGATCACTCTGAGTTGGAATTGGCAGTGAGTTTGGTTTCTGGGTAATGTTATAGAATTAAAGTGGGATATGCATGCTTCATCTCTGCCTTATTAGAGGGTGTAACTTAAGTCAACACCTTTTGTTCCTTTGAGGTATGATCCACCTTTATCAAAGATACTCCTCTGAACATAAGAGCCATCTCAGAAGCCCAGCGAAAAAATGTGCAGAACAACCAAAAGAACGACTTAGTGGAGCACACTCAAGATCTCTGTCTTAAATAGTAGAAGCCTAGACAAGAGGGACCAGAGTCTTCCACAGAGGAGCCATGGCACAGAGCAAAGGAACCACCATGTCAACACCATAAACCAAGGCAAGAAGACCACGAGAGGGAGAAGAGACGCAGTGCTCAGGAGACAGTGAAGCAGAGTGACGGGTGGGCTTCCTGGCTCTCAAAGACAAAAGCCAAGGGCACACAGACTGAGAAGCTGAAGACCAGAGAGAGAAAGCCTGGACTGCTAACTGACTGAGGAGAAGTGATGCTGTGGACCCAAGACTGTATCCTTACCTTTTACTGATCCTGACTTGTGGTACCCTGTTAACATTCCTGGCGAAAGTTAGGGATTATGCCAGCTTTACACTCCTAATTAGGGGTAAAGTCAAATCTGTCAATCAAGTCACCGGCTGATGACACTGCTTTGATGTCATAAGCTTTTTGTTTAAGAGTGATTAACTCTGGGACCTGTTCTAGTGCTTCTCCTCCATCTTCCTGCTTCCTGGAACCTGGCTGCCTTGATGGCTGGCCCATGTCAGTTTGTCAACTAACAGCTGCCAGTGCCCTGCCCTGCTTCCACTAACGTTGGATCCAGGTGACGCTGCACCCACTGGCCTATGAACTTTCTGCTTCTTGGTTCACCTTTTTGTGTCACTGGCATACAGCTCCATGACTCTGAAGAGGGGGGTATGGACTAGCAGTGGGCTTATGGACTTAAGTTGGACAATGCCTTCTTGATAGATAATTACTTTTGGATATAAAGCTTTTTCTTATGCATAGATGTGTGTCACTGAATTTGTTTCTCTAGACTAACCAGCCTAACACATAAGCCACTTTAGTTATGAGTATTGTCTGGGATTTCCACATGGACATTGCAAAGAATAGTTGAGTCTGTAATCACGGTAGAGTGCTATAGGAAGAAGAGTTCATATCAGAATAAGTAAAGGATGAGGGATGGTGGAGGCATACCTGACCTTGACCTCATGGCAATAGTGCAAACAGAGGAGGTCAGATGTGGCCCTCCACACCATTTTCTCACAAATTTAGAATTTAAATAGTCCCCACAAATGGATAGTTGAGTTACATGCTAATAAGGAACTTAAAGAGCTCAAAGAACTAATGATAAGGATTAGCAGTCTATGAAAGACACCCAGATGTTCTGTCTACAATAGATGAAAACTCAATTCCTTTGTTTCATTGGAGTTTCTACTGAGCATATATTCCTCTAGCTGACTAACCTTTCAGCACACTCTAACTTCTGAAAGTAGAACTAGGTGTTCTTTGCATCTGAAAAGACCAGAAATGAAGGATTAACTACCTATAAACTAGCCAGCAATCTACAAAGCCACCTGACTGAGCACACACAAAAATCCTCTCTCAGTCTGTTTAATGGTCACTGGTTGTGTTAGTCCGGGTAGGCTAGAGGAACAAATTTCATAGACATGCATATCGATATAAGGAAAAGGTTTATATATAAGAGAAACAGGACATTGAGCCCAGTCCAATTCAAAGTCATAAGTCCGATATTAACCCATATGCCCAAAATCGGTCTATAAAGTCTCCTTCTGACTCACAAAGTCACAGGTCAGTGGATGCAGAATCCCAGCACTGACAGGAGTCTCTATATGGCTCCTCACTTCCAGGGCTCAGGGTCCATCAATAGCAGAAGCAACTCATTGCTGGCAGAGGTCTCCATCTGGCTGCCCCAGCCTCAGAGGTCTGACTCCATCAGGGCAAAGCTGTGTGGTCTCTCCGATGGCTCCTCCAACTTCTCGGATACTGTCATCTTGTCTTGTCTGTGATTCATCGTCTCACAGACTAATTCCCAACCACTGGAGAAGATAGCTTCTCATCTTCACAAGGGAAATATCGTGGGATTTCCCAGAAGTCTCAGGAGAAAGCCATGCCCACATAGAGGCCTCATTGGCTATTCAATGGCTATCTCCAGATTAACAGGCTAGAGTCCACCCCAACCTTTCAATCATAACATTAACACAAGCACATCACTGCCACAGATGCCTGATATCTGATCCTATTGACACCTCATGATCACACAGGCTGGTGTGCTTCTTCCATGTGGACTTTGTTGCTTCTCAGCTAGATGGCCACTTGTTCATCTTGAGCATTCACTTTGGAGTAGGAGTGCTCATATTTTTTCAGTAAACACATGACTGCCACAGACCACCCCTTGTTAATTTTATACTTCCACATAACTCTGTAAGCATATGTAACCTTCAAATAAACAATAAAATCATATCTATACCTAACAGGAAAAAACTAAAATGCATACAATTCAACGTGTGTCACCAGCATTTAAAAATAACATTCTATAAGTGAACAAAACAAAAGATATCCTGTGCCTTACAACTAGTTACAAAATATTTGCACCTTGATCCTCTAATCCTATGAATATATATTCCACCACCTATAAGAATTTGCAAGCCAACCACCTCGTGCCTTTATTCCCGCATTTTGGGTATCTACTTTCTTTATTGCCCACTTATACCAAGCCAGTGCTCTGAGGAAACAATGATATCTGTCAACGTGAAGAATTTTCATTCCAGTTGGAAACTCATGAAGTGTGCATCCATTAGCAAAGTCAAATCAGGAGAGGCCATCCATAAAGTCAGCAACAATATGCACCAGTTCACAGACTTAAATTGCATCTCTTCCTCTAGTCGGGTGCTGGTCAACTCAATGGGGGTTTTTCCACTTAGCCTACGAGGGCAGCCATTGGTCACCTTCCTTTAGACCAAGGTCCCAACAAATT
Source organism: Nesogale talazaci (assembly GCA_004026705.1). Lineage (NCBI taxonomy): Eukaryota > Metazoa > Chordata > Mammalia > Afrosoricida > Tenrecidae > Nesogale > Nesogale talazaci. The sequence goes on along the minus strand of PVJH01013412.1, from coordinate 31,346 downwards.
CTCAACATGCCTAGGTCTCTCATGTTAGATGATGAATTTCAGACCAGTAAACCTGCTCTCGTCTCCTCTATTTCCTGTGAACCAAGTCCCCGGGTGTCAGTGGCCAAAGTCAACCCAGCTCTTTATTGCCACATTTCTCCTGCTTTCACCGAAAAGCAGTAAATCTGGGTGGTCACCTAACAAGCATTTCAGCCTGCCACAAGTTTCCTTTAACATTCAGACCCAGAGAGGAGTTATCTTCATGGTTCCAGATTCCTTCGCTTCTAAAGATAATCACTAGTCAGGATTTTCCAAGGAAATAGACTCTATTCTTCTTTATTGGTCAGTCTGACCTTCTCTCAGACTACAAGTATCCCGAGTACTCCAAAAGACTGGTTGAGGCTACTTTTTTCAGAGAAGTCTTTCCAGGGGTGGCCTAACCCCATTTAAGCACAAGGTGGGGTTAATCTCTTTAGGGATGTCTTTGATGCTAAATCCTAAACCCTCTAGAGGTCAATGCTTGGCTTGAGGTAACTGGGTTTGCAAACTCTTTCCATACTTCCCAATAAACATTTCTATGCTTCCTTATATCCACAATAACAAGCATAAGAAATCAATATAAACAGCATAGTCAGAAATCAAACTTAACTCTTAAAACCATCAAGGTCGATATTTATTAAGTTTATCTAATCCTTATCTAAACTACTATTTACACAAAAACATTGAATTAGGTCCCATTTTATAAAGGAATAACCAAAGGCAGCATCCAAACAAAGTAATCAAAACTTTAACTTCCCACATTGTTTCCAGAAAATAACTCAGTATACTGCAAGGACATAATCTGACTTCTGGCTAGCCAAAAAAGTAACGATACCATGAGGCACAAGTCAAACAAGCTTCTACTTTCCACCTTATGATTTGTTCCTCTAGTACCCCACTCCTAAGGTGCCATAATGTGTTAGTCCGGGTAGGCCAGAAGAACAAACTTCATAGACACGCATATCGATATAAGGAAAAGGTTTATATATAAGAGAAACAGGACATGGAGCCCAGTCCAATTCAAAGTCACAGGTCCGATATTAACCCATATGCCCGAAATCAATCTATAAAGTCTCCTTCCGACTCGCAAAGTCACAGGTCAGCGGGTGCAGAGTCCCGGCACTAGCAGGGATCTCCCCATGATAAGCATTAGCAGTCTGTGAAAGACACCCACATAATCTGTCTACAAAAGATGAAAACTCATTTCCTTTGTTTCATTGGAGTTTCTACTGAGCATATATTCCTCTAGCTGACTGACCTTTCACTCTAACTTCTGACAGTAGAACTAGGTGTTCTTTGGGTCTGAAAAGACCTGAGATGAAGGATTAACTACCTATAAACTAGCCAGCAATCTACAAAGCCACCTGACTGAGCACACACAAAAATCCTTTCTCAGTCTGTTTGATGGTCACTGGTTAAGCCAGTTCATTTGGTCCCTGTGAGATTATGGAGTAAATCATTTAGAAATAATAATAGGTTTATCAGGAAGAAGAGGCGGCCAAAGCAAATACACACAGAGAAACAGAAACTGTGGTAAAGAAATCAGGAATTCATGTGCCAGGGTTACATCATTTCATGGACAGATAGAGTTAGAAGGAAAATTGGGTATGGCTTATTCACAGTTCCCAAGTTATATGACAAGCTTCATGAAGTTTAGCAATTAAACCCGGTAGCCTGTACTCAGAAGTTGTAGTGGTAGTTTGAACCCCGCACTTGCTCCCCAGGGGGAAGGTGAGACTGTCAGATCCCATAAACATTTCAAGCCAGAGAAACTCAGAGTGTCATAAAGGGTGACTATGAGTGGAACTGACTCAATAGCAGTGTGTTCAATTGACTCTAGGCAGGGTTCTCCAGAGAAACAAAACCAGGACACTTATGATTGTATATCTATGGATAGGACTATATAGCAAGAAGAAATTCCATAGCTAATTAGCCCACACAGATGTACAGAGGGCTCAGTTCAATTCACTTCTGTGAAACAGTTAATACACTGAAGGTCCTTCAGCTTACACCCACTGCTGGTCTAAGGTCAAGGAAGTAGACAGCAGAATCTGACCTCAGGTAAGACGAGCAAAGACAAGCTACAGGCAGCTGAAAGGGCAGGGGAGGGTGAAAACAGCAGGAGGATAAGAAGTTGAGCCATCTCAGAGACCAGTAGCTCAGGCACATAGAGAAGCAGGTCTCATTGGAGTCCCAAGCTTTGTTGGTGCATGGCAAGGTGACACAATCCATGGGTTGGCTCAGTCCTCGCATGGCACAGCACACAGTTGAGGCAAAGGACTAGCTCAGGCAGCAGCATTCTGGTCCAAACACCAAGGAGAAAGAGGGAAGGAGGCCGGCCTCAGAAAGCCAATTATCTTGGTTTTCCTTCAATGAAGCTTGGACCTGATTGGCAGGCTAAACTCCATCCACATGTTCCCACGGGAACCAAGTTAGCACAAAAATCCTATCCACCACATAGTATTAGGAGCTTGTGCCCTCTAGAAAATAAAACCCAAGAAAATTCTGATTTATTAACACCAAGTGAGAGAAAGATGAACCTGTCTACGTCCATAAAGATTTACAGTCTCAAAAACCAATAAGGGCAGTTTTGGCCTGCCCTTTAGGGTTTCTGTGAATCAGAATTGACTCGATGACAGTGAGTTTTATGGGGACGGTGCCTCCCCAGAGCAATGAAAGAACCATGAGAAGAAGCAAATGTAAGGTTGATGCCACCCAGCTGTCCACAGCCTCAAATGAAAACACACCTGGAGGAATGGGTCTTTCAAGGCAGCTCAGGGAGTCCATCTAAACAGGACATAAGGAAAAGCAGAGGTAGGTGTCTGACAACCATTTCTCATCTCTTCCCCTTTCTCAAAGCTTGCTGTGAGAGACAGCAAGTCCCATTCTTTCAGGTTGTTTTCCCTTTTATTACATCAGGCTGAGCTCCTGGGGCCTCCCAGATAGCTCTGGGAGACCCCACACCCCATTGCATGATAATTGGATGTGATGGGAGAAGTCAGGTCTCTATCAAGCCAAGCTGGGACCAGAGATTCAGGGCCAGAGTAGTGGCAGAGCCCAGCAGTGAGCAAATGACTGACAGCCTGGACAGAGGGCTGGTGGGAGCATGTGAAAGTACAGTGATACATGTGTATATTCGGCTCGTCTGTGTTTGATTTTCCTGCATTCAAAAGGCTTAACTCAACATGTGCCTAGCATTATTATAACCTTTTTCATAAATCCTCACTTCACAGGGCCAACTACACTCATTTCTAAAATCAGTTAAAGTTGAAACTTATTGTAGGTTCACAAAAATACCAACTCAAATGGTTACATGCATGTTTGATTTTCCTGCATTCAAAAGGCTTAATTCAACATGTGCCTAGCATTATTATAACCTTTTTCATAAATCCTCACTTCACAGGGCCAACTACACTCATTTCTAAAATCAGTTAAAGTTGAAACTTATTGTAGGTTCACAAAAATACCAACTCAAATGGTTACATGCATGCCAGCAAAACTGCCAGATGTCCCCGAATCTAACAGCTCCATACCCCAAACTGCATAGCCCATACACAGGCAAAGACATTTACTATCATACTATGGGCCACAATAATGTTATTTGGAAAACATGTTCTATGACGACACTGTGGATTAGACATTGGGCTACTACTCGCAAAGTCACCAGTTCAAGCCCACTTGCTGATCCTCTGGAGAAAGGTGAGGCGGTGTGTTCCTGAAAGATTCATGTTCTTAATGAATCAATGGTCCCTATATATGGACCATGCAAGCCCAAACTGGTTGGGTGGCAGTGAATTTAGGTTTCTGGTTAATCATAGCAAGCAGTCCAGGTAGCATAGTGGTTAAGCAAACACATGCTGCCATGTATCACTGTCACATGACACAGGAGTCTGGGTGGTAACAGAAAGGTCAGTAGATAGAACCCCCCAGCAGCGCTACAGAGGAAAGATGTGGCAGTTTACTTCTGTAAAGATTACAACATTGGCAGCCCCATAGAGTTTTACCCTGTTCTATAGGGTCACCAAGGAACCCGGGTGGGTACGAGTTGGGCTACTAACTGCAAGATCAGCCGTTCAAAAATGCCAGCTTTTCTGAGGGAAAAAGACTGGGATCACTAGAGTTCTGTAAGGATGTACAGTCTCAGAAACTCACAGTGGCAGTCTATTCTGGCCTATAGTGGCACTATGAGGCAGAATTGACTCAATGGCAATGAGTTATATTGGGGTTTGCATGGGGTCTCTAGGAGTCAAAATGGGAACAACCATATAACCATAGCTTTACAGAATGCAAGAGGAAGCAATTTCCAGAACTGTTCTCAAGGTCTTTATCTTCTTGTTGGGAGAGGGTTAGAGATCTTTAAAATGCTCTTTTTCTTGAACTTCCTCAAAGTTCACAGCCTCAGCAATGGTATCTAAAGTCAAGTTCACTCCCTTCCATGGTCCCTCAATGATGTGCATAAGCAGAGGCAATGTGATGCAGTGCAAACAATTGAACTGAAAGTCTAGAAAACTGGTTTCTAGTCCCTGCTCAACTATGCATCGAATGCACCAGTCCACCTCTGTATCCCCCCTCCGAATCTTGTAGTGCTAAAATCCTGTGGTTCTATTTTACCAAGACTAAACAAAACAGAGCTGTCCTGGAGGAAGTCCAGCTAGAATGCTCCTTTTAAGTAAGGGTGGGAAGCTTCATCTTACATACTCTGGGCAAGTTATCAGGAAAGACCAGTCACTGGAGAAGGACATCATGATTGGAAAAATAGAGGGTCAGAGAAAAAGAGGAAGAACTCCGTGGAGGTGGACTGGCACAGTGACTGTTATAATGGACTCAAACACGACAGCACTTGTGAGGATGTCTCAGAACCAAGCACTATTTCCTTCTGTTGCTCTTAGGGTCTCTGTGACCTCTGTGCCATTCAATGGCACCTAAAAACAACAACAAAGAAAAGACCTTTCATTGTCAGAGGCTGTTACTAAAGGATCTGTAAGGTTTTTGAAATGTAAAAAGACGGAAATTGAGAGGCATAATATAGACCTCTTCCTTCTAGTGCCAACTAAAAAATATACAGTCATCATGGTTTGAGTCTAGTAACGTCTTTATTGTTTTCCCCTTTGACCTATTTTTTATTTGTTCTATTTTTTAAAGTGTTTTCTGCTTTCTTTGCATTGAGGTTATTCTCTTATTTTGTCATTACTGGTGGGATCTTATTTCATTTGAGGTTGGATTACTTTATGTCAATTAGCCACTCCTGTGGATGGTAACCAACACAGAAGACTGGATCTTCTACTCCCATTCGCAGTCACAGTCTCAGAAACCCACAGGGGATCTCTGTGAGTCAGAATTGACTCCATTGCAATGAGTTTGGTGAAAGACATTCATGCCACGGGGTGGAGTCAAAACTATCAATCAAGTGGGAGCTCGATGACATCTCCTTGGGCGTGTGATCTTTTGATTAAGAGTGAGGGACTCTGAAATCCCCGCCTCTGACGTTGCCTTCTTGTTACTGGGACTTCTTGCTGCTAATCCGTAGAGCTGTCTCTACTCCTGCCATGTTTCAACCAACTTTGGATCCATATGACTTTGCACTCACCGACCTATGGTCTTTCTGCTTCTAAGTTCGCCATTCCGTATCACTGGCATATGCCTACATGAGTCTGAATTGGGATTTGTGGCCAAGCATTGGACTTTGAACTTGGATGTCTTCATGATGCATACCTGCTTCTTGACATAAAGCTCTTTCTTATACACAGATGAGTTCCACTGAATTTGTTTCTCTAGACAGTGTGGCCTAACACATCAAACATATTTCTTTATATGAAATCTGGAATAGGTAAGTATATAAAGACAGTGACTAAAATAATAGCTTCTTCGAATTATGGCAAGGAAGATTGGAGATGAGTTCATGATATTGAATACAAAATATGAAAATGGAGAAAATTCTAAAGTTTCTTGTGGTGATAATTGTACAGCTTTTTAATTTATTCAAGCCACTGAATGATATGATAATAAGACTATTTTAAGTGTACATATCCAAAGTCTCAGAAAGTTCATCCTAAAATGCCTGAAGTTCTGTTACTTCTGTACAGAAGCTCATTATAAGAAGAACTAACAAACAAAATGGTTGGGTGGTGGGATTAAAGTTGAAATAAAACAGGAATGAGACAAGACACTGGGCCAGATGGGCCTGAGGCACAACAGTAGACACAATACACAAATAATAGAGCTCATACCACCCCTTGGATTCTACGATTGTCAATGGTGGTCAGAATGCTAACTTTGAGAGATGGAAGTCCATGAACAACTTTGTGACATCCCATTTGGAAAATGTAGAATGGGTGGGTCGGTCACTAAATGTCATTCACCTCTATATAAGGCTATGTCAATTTTAGCAAGTATTCACAGTACAAGAGTCCAGGGTGGTGTCAATGGCCTACATCTGTGACTGCTAATGAGATGGATGACTGTTTTGCTATGTTTATATTTTAAGCACTTCCCTATACTTTATTTATGCAACTTTGATAATATTATATTACACTTCAGTTGAAAATTCACACAGATAATTAATTAGGTTCCCTTTGAGCATTTTTCAAGGAGCTCTCCCTGGTGGCAGCAGTCAAGAAATCCAATGGAATATTGCATTGGGCAAACCTGTCACACAAGCCCTCTTTAAAGAGTTGAAGAACAAGGATGTCACTCTGAGGAGTAAGAGCCACCTGACCTAAGCTATGGGATTCTCAATCACCTCATGTGGGTGTGAAAGTCAAGCACTGAATAAGGAAGACTGCAAAAGAATCGGTACATTTGCATTAGGTCAACCTGCTGCACAAGGCCTCTTTTGAGTACTGAGAACAAGGGTGTTTCTTTAAGGACTCAGGTGTGCCTGCCCCAAGCCCTGGCATTCTCCATTACATCATACACAGGAGAAAGCTGGACACTCAATAAGGAAGATCAAAGAAGTATGGATGCATTTGAAGTGTGGTGCCAGAGAAGAAGAGTCAAAGTATCACGGGGACTGTTAAAAGGACAGATAGGGCCAGAGTGTTCCTCAGAGGCAAAGATGGTGAGATTTTCATCTAACATAGTTTGGACATGTTGTCAGGAGAGACCAGGCCCTGAAGAAGGACGTTGTACCTGGGAAAGTAAAGGGGGTAAAGAAAACGAGGAAGATGCTCCACAAGCTGACTGGTCCAGTGGTGGCATCAACATGGGAACAATTGTGAAGATGGTACAAGGCCAGGCAGTGTTGCACTCTGTTGTGTATGGGTCAGAACCAACTTAATGACACCTAATAACAACAACAATAGCCCAGGCTCATCTTTCCTAGGGTGATTTCCAATTTTGTCATCAAGCCAGTAGTTGTGTGCAGCTACTGATTCAAGATGTGGTGATGTTCTTTTAGAATGTGCTCTCTTTGGCTAGCTTGGAGTCCTGGGTTAGCAGCCCAATCCTACTCAGAGGCACCACAGAAGAAAGGCCTGGAAACCTCCATGTAGCTCAGTTCTTTTCTGTCAGGCACAGGGTCTCTGGGGCGTCAGGATCGGCAGCAGGGCAACCGGTGGTGATTTGTTAGCTGATGCAGCAGCAAGAATCAACCCCACTGTTGAGTGAATGATCTCTCACTGCTGCATGCCCTAGAAGAGCAAGGAGCCACAGGGCAGGGAGAAGGCTGGTGTTGGCAAGAATAAACCAAATGGGGCTTCTGGAGGCTGTTGCCTGGCAGACAGGGCGCAGTACCATAGATACAGCTGGAGGGTGCTGGGCATCTGGAGAGCAGAGAGCAGTGAAAAGGAGTAGGAGCCCCTGGAAGAGAGCCTAGAGGGGCCAAGAACAAATGTGAACCTTCACGACTCTTCCCCGGGCAGGCCCACTGCCACACTTATATTTTCCACTCTGAGTCCCCGCAGTGAATGTGAAGCGCTGGAGAATGAATGGGTTTTGTTTGACATTTTTTTTCTGAGAAACATCTTAATTCAAATGCTTCTGCCGGAATGAGTCAGAAGCAGGAAAGCCTCCAGTGCCACACCAGCGGGTACTTTTCCATCCTTCCCCTGCCTTATGTAACAGGGCACACTTTTAGAAACTTGGTTCTATTTGCAGAGATTTACTGCTACCATTTCAGCTCCCCAGTCCTCAGCCTCTTCATCGTTCAAGCTTCTCGTACTTTTGAGTTATGGAGGTCTGTCATGTAGTTTCTCCCATTTCTTGTTTTTATACAAAGACAGGATAAGGAGGTGGAAAGCGGCCACAAGGCTGAGTTTTATCTTGGTGCTACTAAAATCTGAGAAAATGCCCCAGCCCGGGACATCAAAGGTAGATTTAAAATGTAATGTCACAAATGGAGGTGGCACCTTAGCATACACTCTTACTAACATGTGGATGGTTGGTATAATACTCAGAATGGATTTCTATAGCAAAGAAGTTTGACTGATGGGACATCTTGAGAACCTGAGCTCCTGAAACAAGGGGAGAGTAGAAGAGGGGATGGAAATGTGTTGGCAGAGGTAGAGAGAAAGGGGTAAAAGGGAAACGGAGGTAGGGACTGCTTTGGTGACTCAACTCTTGTGGCCCAGTGGCCAGTCACCAGGAGCCGATTCCAGGTTGATTTCTCCACTGTTCTCAGACTATCTAGCCTCCTCCTCTTTGATCCATTTGTCCTGGGCAGCTCCTCATCCCATTGACCAAATTTGACCACGTCCTTCCTCAATCAAAAGTGACCAAGAGTCAAAGCAATAGTCTGAGACCATTAGTTCTCTTCCACAGAGCTCTGAATGAAGCCATTTGCCATAAGGAGATCTTCTTTAAAGTCTACTCAATTGTCAAAGGCTATGAAATCTCATGGACCAGAATACCAAGTCCACGACAAGCTGGGTGGAAAGTTGCCCAGGAACTGGCGGACATACAACCTGCAGCTGCAGACACTGTCTGCCAGACGCCACGCTGCTTCCCTGCCTTCTGAGACCCACGGCACCACACGGATGTTTGGCATTCCCCAGGGGGCTTTCAAACCAACACACACACACACACACACACACACACACACATTCCATAATCTCCAGTTGCACTTAAGAATAATAATGTGATGTAACTATGCCAGAGAGTCAAATTTTCAGTCTAACCTAATATGCTTTTAGGCACCACATTTTTTCAGCAAGTGGCCACTGCATTCCTGCCCTTCTCCTCTCTCCAGTTCTTTACTGTCCCATGAGGCACAGTTACTGTGGTAGTCACTCCCTAGATTAATGTTCATTTGAGACCCCGTAAAATAATCAAGTAGAGACCTGGGAGGCTCTTGAGGGAGAGGCCATAAGATTTCTGTTCCTGGTTTTGGGCAGTGGGGGGTGAGAATGGGGGTGCGATAGCCCTGTATATAACACAGAAATGTGCTGTCTGTGGGGTATCATCTTTCCTTAATGATTCTTAGGGAATATTCACAGTTATCACCTCCCACCCAAGAATCATGTACCATTCTAGTCCACAGAGAGATGCAGTTGCCACCTAATCATTCAGAGAATATTTTGTTAATAAATTATATGCATATTATTATACACGATGCTTGCCACGTGCCAAGCAGAGAGGGATAAAGACATAGTGCTGCTCTAAATCATTTCTGTTTACTTTAAAATGATACCATGATCAAATAAAATCTGTGAATTCCCTAAATGTGCAAGAATTGGCTTATACCAAGTCTTAAGAACTGGTGCTGCCCCTCTCTTCCCAATGCCATGTTTGGAAATGTTTTGGGAGCTCGAGGCTGCCCAACATGGTAGGAGATTTTTTTCAAAGAGAAAGTAGTAAGCATTAGAAACTAGGGTTTGGTTGCCATTGAGTATGGAAATAACAGCAGTTATTGGTGGTTATGGGTGTCACAGTGACAGTGATGGTGTAAGAATCTGATCTCCTGAGTGATTAAAATGCCATAGCAATGCAAGATGATACATGTTCCTGTGCTGAGGTGACAGAGCAAAGATTTACGTACATGTGACTTAATACCTGGATAGCTGAGATTGAATTAAGATTTCTCAGGCAGCAAAAAGAAACAAAGGAAACCCCCAAGGTGGAAATGCATAAGGAAAGGCCGAGAAGGTGCCACTTATTTCTGAGAAGAAACCACCAGGCCGACCGTGAAGCCCAGGGCAGATATATGACCCTGAAGACACAGGTGGGTCTTTGGCTGATGGACTGAAGGGCTGGGCTTGGAGAATGGGTACAAGACAGTGTGGAGACATTGTCTTCACGGTGAACCACAAGACAGTTGAGCAGTACAGTTTTGGTGGGGCAGAGGAGACTAATCTCTCCTCCACTTTCCTCCCTGGAAGGGCTGAGCCATGATTGATGGATTAGGAACAATCGATATACATTATGGATGTAAAGCAAGGCATGGAAGAAAAAGAAAGAAACCAACAAAAGAAGCTTCAATACTTCTTCAAATTTCAAGGCTAAGATGAGGAATGTTTCTAGTTCTGATTCCTACACAGAATTCCCACCTCCAAGTTTGTCACAAGGAGCATCAGCTCCTCAGTGATTTATTCCTTTTGTTGAATGGAATATCTATAGGGTCACTATGAACCAGCACTGATACACATGACAAGAAGCTGGGTAGGGGTGGTTTTTAAGCAAAGCAACCAAAACGGGCATAATGAGAAGGTTCACACATCGTCAAGGAGCTCTTATTTGTTCCATAACAGAAATTTTCTTCTCGTATTTTTTTTGTTTAGGTTTTTAAAATTATTTTATTGGAGACTCATACAACTCTTATCACAATCCATACACTCATCCATTATGTCAAGCATATTTGTCCATTTGTTACCCTCGTCATTCTCAAAACATTTGCTTTCTACTTGAGCCCTTGGTATCAGCTCCTCATTCTCTGCTTCCTTCCCCCATGAAGTCTTAATAATGTAAAATTATTATTATTTTCTCATTTCTTACCCTGTCCAGTGTCTCCCTTCATCCCCTTCTCTGTTGTCCATCCCCCAGGGAGGGAGTTATATATAGATCGGTAATATGTGATCGGTCATCCCTTTCTACCCCACCTCCCCACCATCCTCCCAGTATCACCACTCTCTCCACTGGTATTGAAGGGATCAACTGTCTTTGATTCTCTGTGTTTCCGTTCCTTCTGTACCAGTGTACATCCTTTGGTCTAGCCAAATTTGTAAGGTTGAATTACGATCATGCTAGGGGTTGGAGGGGAGGAAGCACTAAAGAACTAGAGGAAAGTTGTATATTTCATCATTGTTACATTGCACCCTGATGGGATCATCTCCTCCCTATAATCCTCCTGTAAGGAGATGTCCAGTTGCCTAAAGATGAACTTTGGCACAACCCCCTCATTCACAATGATATGATGTTTTGTTCTTTGATGCCTCATAATTGATCCCATTGACACCTCATGGTCACACAAGCTAGTGTGCTTCTTCCATGTAGACTTTGTTGCTTCTCAGGTAAAGGACTATTTGTTTATCTTCAAGCCTTTAAGATTTCAGATGCTGTATCTTTTGATAGCCAGACACCGTCAGCTTCCTTCACCACATTTGCTTATGTACCTGCTTTATCATCAGTGATCCTGTCACCTTCCTGGACTTTTTAAATAGTGATGGTGCTCTTTTCTTTCTTACTCATCATTTGTATTTTTATCTTTATATTACCATCGTTTTAGCCTTACCATGTTATTTTGTTTTTGTTCGTTACTGCTTCTACTAGATTTACCAGTTTGTGAAGCACAGAAGTAATGGATGCACAGAGATAATAACTGATGTAAGGGTTTGGAGGGGTTGTAAAGGTTTGAGGGAATATGAGGAGAGTGAGAGGATTCTGGGGTTGATTAATGAAGGCAGGAAGGGGAGAGAGCCCTAGAACTGAATGGGATTACACAGCTCATCTTCAAGGTGACTTAATCATGGGGGTAGGGAGCAAGAAACTGTTCTGAAATTGATTGTGGTATTAATTGTATAAGTCTCCTTTATATGATTGAACAGTTGAATTGTCTGTGTGAATTACGTGCCAACAAAAATATAAAGACAAAGCTCACAATCTGTGAAGAGTGTCTGAAGATCAATGTGTGAACAACGTGTGTAGAATTCTTGAATGGCACCCTGAACTGCTATATAAGCCTTCGCCAAGCATACCATAAAGCATTGACAAAAATAACAGAACTCCTTGTGCCTTTCCTTATCCCCAATAACAAGTGATCGGTGGGTAGGATTATGTATTTCTATGGTCTAAAATTATGTGTAAACCTTCGCCCACAGGAGAACTTGGGCTTTAAGGAGTCATAGCTTCTCCAGGAAGCTCATGCCTTACCTGCCTGTAGTGGGGCGTGGAGGCCACCAGGGGATGCCATTGCAAACCTCATGCCTTCCCTTGGAGACTCACCCCAGAGGCCATGCAGTCCCTTAGCAGCAAGGTGTCCACTTTTCTCAACAGTCTGGGAGTGCAGCTTCTTCAGGAGCACAGAGAGAGTGAACACCCAAAGAGAGGGAGAGAGTGGAGGAGAGAAAAGAGAGCTGTCTGAATGGGAAAAGAAAGAAACCATCATCTGAGAGAGATAAGGGTTAGGTCAAAATGCACGACGCGCGTACTAAAACTTCCTTGCAGAATTTTTTACACAAAAGGAAGGAAAAGAAAGAAAAATTCCAAGGATGATTGTCTACCTATTTTGTGTGTGGCTTTTGAAAACGAATTGAGAATCTGCATTAGACTGTGAAGAGAGATGACTCATGCCCATACAGAGAGGAATTGCTCGCTAACAGTGCACATGTGCTGTGCCCTCATGGCTGACATCTGGGTGCAGCCTACCGACTTTGTCCTGCCCTGCCCTTGGCCCTGCCCCTGTGTGAGTCTTGCTAGATCCCATTTGGCTCATGTGTAAGATGGGGCTGCTAATAAACTCTCCTTTCCTAGTCATTCTAGGGCACAGAGCGAAAATATCTTGCAACCATTATGTTTGTCATCATCATACTCTTTACTCCCCAAATCCAACAGCCCAACAACTGCTCTTCCCACACCAAGAGAAGCAATGAGAGAGAGAGAGAGACAGAGAGAGAGAGAGACAGAGAGAGAGAGAGAGACCCTTGACCCTTGCCTGGACTGCTGCAATACAACCTGTTGCTATGCTGTCAAATCCCACCCATGGCAGCCCCACCTATGTCAGTGTAGACCTGTATTCCATAGCGTTTTTAGTGTCTCACTTGTTGGAAATAGATCACCTGGCTTCTCTTCTAAGATGCCTGTGGGTGGGCTCAAACAGTGTTTCTCATTTGGCACTGCTCAAAAACCATCCGACAAAAGGTTTGCTGAGATTCTAAAGCACTATTCAAATCACACCAGCTCTGACGTCAGGAGCCAGAGGTCTTCTAGATGAATGAAAGTCTCCTTAACTTGGCATTCAAGGCCCTGCACCTTACCTTCCCATGTCTACCTCTCACCACTCATCATAAGGAATAAGCCAGTCTCCTCTGTCGTGCCTAAGTTGTACTATTGTTGGGGACAAATCTGTAGCTGGAACCAGACTGTCCTGAGGAATCATGGGCGTACAGACTTCTTCCTCCATCTCTTGTGGGAGCCATGTCATCTTTCTTTCTTTCTTTCTTTCTTGGCATCACTGCTCTCTGGTGGGAGTGAGAGGTCCAGCCTTGCTCCTGGAGACCTGCCGCTGGGTTTGAACCACCAAGCCAGTGGGCCGCAGTCCCACTCTCAACCACTATGCTATCAGGGCTCAGCCACCTTGTGATCTTTCTTTAATTACACTTCCTTTCTGATATGCTCCATTCTTTCTCTGGTTCATCTATTTATTCATAAGTTCTGCCTCCACAGAACTCCAACTGACATGGGCTCACCATGCCCATTACAATGCCCTAGGATTTATGATATTTGCATTTTCAGCTCCCATTTCTGGATTTGAATTCCAAAGGAATTGATTGAATTCCAAAGGGTTTGATTGTCCAAGCTCCTGGGTCATAGGTTGTGCACCAATCAACAGTGTGTCTGTACATGGATAGGAAATCATTCAAGATCTTTCAAGTAGAGCCAGGAAACTGGAGGTCATAAAGCATGGTTCAAAGCATGGCCATCTAGAAAGGTAGATGAGACAGTTTTCCTTAGGGGTAAAACAAAAAAATATGGGGGTGTGATAGACAGTAAATAGCATCCTCTAACAGCTTTTACCAGATGAGTTATAAGAGTCAAATCACTTAGCCTCCCAGAACTTAAGCTTCCTCAACTATAAAGTGACACATTGAGCTACGTGATCTTCAAAGGCTCTTTTTTTCCAGGATTAAAGTCCTACAACACACAATTCAATGCACAATAAAATGGCAAATTAGAAAAGAAGCAGGTCCAATGCAAATCATAGCCCTCATGGTCAAAAGATGAGAACAAATAGATAGTGCCCGACTCCCCTTACTGACTCCTCTGATGAGAAGCACAAGTCCTAGAAAAAGAGGGAGGGGGGAAGTTGTAAAACAAAATTCAAAAACACACACAAAACGAGGTTTACTGGTCTTACGAGGACTAAGCAACAGAACCCCAAGACAATGACCCTGGGGCATTCATCAAGCCTGGAACTGACCCATTCCAGTTGGGGTCAATGTTCATCCAAACAAGAAACTAGTCTCTAAAAAGGTCAGTAGCACCAGGGAGGATAGTACCCTTCCATACAACCAGAAAAGACCAAAATGGTAGCATTTGCTCAAAAAACAAAGGCAGAGAAGCTTGGGAGAGGAGGAGGCATGGAAATGAGGAGGCCAGGAAGGAAGGGGGAAGAGAAGGGTACTGTTTCATTGAGGTGATTGCAAGCAAGGCAAAATCTGAAAAGCGTATGGAATGAAAAACTAATTTGCATTATAAAATTTCACCCAAACTACAGTCAAGAAAAATGGAGGCAAGAGGAAAGAACCAGGTCCACATCAGGAGGAAGTACAGGTAACTAGAAAATGGCTGAGATCTAGGGCAGCAGTTCTCTACCTGTGAGTCGCAACCCCTTTGGGGGTCATATAACCCTTTCACAGGGGCTGTTCGATTTATAACAATAGCAAAAATTCAGTGATGAAGTAACAACAAAAATAATGTTATGCTTGGGGGTCACCACCACGTGAGAAACTGTAGTAAAGGGTTGCAGCATGAGGAAGGTTGAGAATCATTGCTCCAGGCCAATGACTGTTGCCTCAGGACCACCTGCAGAAATCTGGGACCAACAGATGGATTGAGTGTTCCCGGTTTCAGTGTGTTTGTGTTTGCTTCCTTTTCCTTCTTGGACTCTTTAAAGTAACGGCCCAGAGATTTGCATCAATTCTATCAGATAAAGGAACTCATACAGACTCCATTCCACACGGGCAGTGACTTTGGGCCTCTGAAGGATGAATTGTTTGCTGCTGAACCAGGGAGGAGAGACTAATAATGATCTGGGGCGGGAAGCAGCTGGAACTACAGAGAGATATAGAGTGTCACTGTTTATAGGGGTCAGGCAGAAAAGCACTCTAGCCTTAAATTGTCCAAGATCTGGGAAATCATGCGAAGAAATCTGGACTTGATCCAGCTATTCACTGAAGGTTTTCCTTTGAATTGTACTCTGGCAAGCAAGGGCTCTGTGCAGCACATGGCTAACTCTGTCAGATGACTTCCGCGAGCATCCATGCAAGAGTTGACTGTAGAGTCCACTCTGACTCATAGTGACCCCAAGGGTTCCAGTAGAACTGTGTTCCACAGAGTTCTCTGTGGTCTGATTTTTGGAAGGAGATTGCCTGATCTTTCTTCCGAGGTATCTCTGGGTGAACTGAAATGGGCTGGCCTTTAAGTTATCAGCCAAGAATAGTAGCCATTTGCACCAGGGAGTTTGCCAGTAACACTCACTCATAGGCATGGTTCCAACTCCTCCTTGCAAATAACAGAGATTGTAAGCTGGAAGTTCGTTGGATTGCTTCAGTGCAGAGACCCAAGGTAAACCTCACCTGTTTTGATTCCCTTTCCACACAGGAAGACTTACCCAGTGCCTGTGCACCACCCAGGGGACTGAGAGATGTCAAATCTCTGAAATAAATAATGGCAGCCATCCTGGACACGAAGGCAGTTGTGACAGGCACCGAGCAAGAAACTGTCAGCTCATGAAGGGAACAAAGGTTGCCGCAGCTGGTGGGGAGGGTTCTCATTTGCTTTGGCAATGGGGAAGATGGCGCTAGTGGGAAGTTGGCCTGTAGCTTTCTTCCCAGCACTACTTCTGAACGTGGGGAAATTCATTTTAACCGACAATGGCCTATTTCTCTGCTAATCTCCAGGTCCGTCTCCCTCATAGTGACCCGCTGTCTCACAGAACACAGTACTGCCTAGTCCTGCCCCAGTCTCACCAGCATGGCTCTGGCCAGGCCTCGTGCTACAGCCACTCCCCAAGGAGCCTCCTCTTTTCCTGCTGACACCTCACTTCACCAAGCATGATGTTCTGCTCCAGGCTGCTCCCTCCTGATGACATGTCCAAAGGGTTCGGGGGAAATTCTTGCTATCCTGGCTTCCAGGGAGAGTTTCCTGTGCTGTACTTCTTCCAAGACAGATTGGTCTTTCCTTCTGGCAGAGCAGTTTGTAGTAGAGACACCAACATCCTGTCTAGTCTTCAATCCAGAGTGACCTGCGACAGTGAGCGGAGGCGGCCAAGGGCTTGACTCTCCTGGAGGCAAAGCTTATAAAGTTCTACCCTGGTGGCTATTCCTCCAACATGCGATTTTGAGAATAGGGCATATATCGCAAACATATTCCATAAAAGTCCTTTACTGGTAGAGCTGAGGTTGGGGGTGGAAATAGTACCTTTCCTTACAAATAATGCATGATCAGTTGCCATCGCATTGGCCCCAGCTCAGAGAAACCTCATGAGTGTCGGAGTAAAAATAATATTGTCCAAGTGTCCACTCCATACATGAGCAGAACTGTGTCCCATGTGCTTCCCAATGGCTGGGGCTTTCAGAAGTAGCTCTGCGGTCTGTCTTTCCAAGGCAACTATGGGAGCACTTGAACACTCAAGTTACCTTTCAGTTACCAATGAGGCATTGTAACCATTTGTACCACCCAGGGATCTTTGCAAATCTTAAGGAAAAAAAATAAACTCACTGCCATCAAGTTGACTCTGACTCACACCGGAGTTGGCTCTGTTATGAATTGGGAGACCTTTGTAAAAGGGATGTTTGACCCCCAAAGGGGTCGCAACCCACAGGTTGAGAACTGCTATATTGGGGGGAAGGTAGAACTGCCCTGCATTTTTCTGAGATTGTACATCTTCACGGGAACAGGAAACTTCATCTTTTTCCAGAGGAGTGGCTCGTGGTTGCAGATTGCTGAGCTCAAGGTAGCAGACAGCGTGGAGCCCACTGCACCACCAACGCTCCTTCCTGGCTTATAGTCATCCAAAAAGCCCATGTCCCTCTGCACTCCCATCAATCCCAACCCATCACAACTCTATGTCATGTTTCCCATTGATGGGTATGGGCAGCCTCATCTTTCTGACAAGGAGTGGCTGGTGGGTTTGAACCGCCAGACTTGTCGTTGCCTGTCTACCACTCAGCCCACGTGGCACTGGGCTTTAGCAAATAATCAGACTGGTTAAATGGAGATCAATTCAATTGCATTCAGCAAGAGTTCCAAGATAAACCTGACCCACTTCTCTTCCCTTTCGACACAGGAATCCTTTGAGGCATTTCCAAGAGAGTGGGAGCCTGAAGCGCTTTTTCATGACTCAGTACTTGGCAGTAGTTACTCGCACATGAACTTAACAGATAAACCTGTTGGCTAGGTCTCATATATGTGTGTGCTAATAATTGGCAGTTGGAGTCCTTAGTTGAATGTGTTGTTAACATTGAGATTATGTTCATCCTTCCCTGAAGAGTTTAGAATCTAATATGAGAGACAGACTGTTTTATAAATATTTAAGTAAACAAGAAAAAAGTCATAAGAAGGAAAGAGGTAAAGCACTCCTGAAATTAAAGCAAAAATGAAAACCATTACTGTCTAATCAATTCTGAACTAGATAAGGGCTGCTCTCTGTGGGTTTCTGAGGCTGTAATCTTTATGGGAGAAAGATGAGGCAGTCTACGACCATGAAGAGTGACAGCCTCCGAAATCCACAGAGGTGGTTCGAGCCTACCCTGAAGGAAGGAGCTGGGTTGACACTGGCTGCAACAATGGCCTCAGGGCACCTAACACAAAGGGGTCACTATCAGTTGGTGAGAATCTTTATGGAAGCAAACTACACAAAATTCTCCTGCAGAGCAGTGGTGGGTTTGAAATACTGAGCTTTGGGGTATCAGCCAAGACCTGAACCACTGCACAGAAATGAAGGAGTAGAAATGTCATCACCCTTAGCTGAGTGAAGATATCAGCCATGCTCCTAGCTCCTAGCCACGAGCCCTTCTTCATTTCAAATTGACCTGCTTTGGCACTCTGGACAACCCCAATGCTTACCTTGTCCACAAAGTTCTTCCCTGCCCTGCCATTCTTCCCAGGACAAATCTGATATAGACAGTCAGCAGAAGGATGTGTGCACCAGGTGGGCTGATCCCAGGGAGGGAGATAAAGTCTCCGTCCAACCTATATTTGACTTGGGTCAGTCTTTCCCCCACCTCCTTCACCTCCTACCCTTGGCCACAAACTTCTAGAAGGAATCCGCGATGGGATAAGGCTCTCAGCTGCTAACCAAGGCTTGGGAAGTTGAGTCCATCAAGAGACTCCTTGGAAGAAAGGTCTGGTGAGTTCTACTCTGACCAATGAGGTCAGTAACAGATGGGTCAACTTATTGTCAATTGGCTTTTTCACTTCCTGGAAGTGACTGGAAACAGCACATTTGCTTAAAACCCAAAGAAATACAGCAGTGGTGAAACTGATGTTCTTCTGACCCTGCTCAGACTAAACATGCTGCTCCTACAGCAGAAGGTTGATCTGTTTACCCAGTAGGTCAATTAGCCACATGTCCCAGGAATGTCCGTTTTACACTCCTGGGGTCCTTTCTGGAAGTTTCCATTAGAAATCTCTCTATTAATTTTTCATTCTAGCTTCTCAGACTGCCAATAGTTGGAGAAAATAAAGTAAGAGTGTTAAATTGAGTTCCAAATCTGAAAGCCTTCAGAAACTGGGCCTGCAAGCCCATTGCTCTAAGTTTAGATGCAACAGTTCCCTGAAACCAAGCTCTTGTGATCTTTTCTAACTCCAGAATCCTATAACCCTAAACTCACCAGTGTGAAATAATAATAATAAAGATCAAAGAGTATTTTAAAGGGGCACCAAGTGACACTTTACATACCTAGTGTCAACTTTTGAGAAGGAAAGAGAGAGGGGGAGAGAGGTTGTGGGACAAAAATGAATTGTAGAAATGAAAAATGAAAGGAGTGCAATGATGAGATCATTAATATCATGAGCTGTTTTTTCCCTAGTACTTGGTGGTGTTGTAGTTGGATGCCAGTGAGCCTGTTCTGGCTGGTCTCGTCGGGACCCGTGACCAGCAGGATGAGATCCTGCCCAGTCCTTCACCATCCCCATGAGCGCTGTGTGGAAGCCCATCGTTGTAGCCACCATGTCACTCCGTGTCCTTGAGTAGTTATGAGCAGAGTCATTTAAAAAAATCAAGTAAGTAAAATTGTACCTAAATAAAGTTCACATTTGATAAGTCAACTGACCTTACGTCAAAAGAGTCATTCAAATTCTCTGACTTTTTACACCTCCAGGTGTTCAAGATGAGCAAGAGCTATACGTTTGAATGGAGAGCAAGATGGCGGCATGATCACCTCCATGCACCAGACCCCTGAAACACATAGACGAGAAGACACTTGCAGAACCAACACTAGTCAAAGGGTTAGAACTACAAAGTAAATTCCCTGTCAAAAAAGAGGCCAGAGATCAGGCTGAGCCCCGGTGGCGTAGTGGTTGTGCGCGGGACTGCAGCCCACCAGGATGGAAGTTCAATTCCGGCTCCCAGGAGCAAAGGCTGAGCCTCCTACTCCCACCACCTGAGGGCAGGGATGCCTAAAAAAAAAAAAAGAGGCCAGAGGGAATGGTAGAAAAGCTTTGGTTTTCTATGTGTCATGAATGCCCAAGCAATGTGTGTCCTTCCAGCTCTTTCCCGTTGTGACGGCCTTCCCTCTCTGAGACGAAGCCCGTTTTCTGTCTCCATAAGAGAGGAGCTAACTTTGTCAAGCAGTTAGATAGAGCCATGGGGAACACCCCTCCCATGCCTGCAAAGTCACCCCCTAGAGGAGGTTGGGAAGAAATCAGGCAGACCTGAGAAGCCTATGAATTCCCCAAATTGAACATGCTCCAACTCAAGCTCCAGCCAGAGGGGAGGCACACCTCATTGGTCCTAACTAGGTCCAGGCTCGTGACCTCACCCAGTTGGGCTTTACTCAGTCAATGGGGTCACCTAATACCATCAACCACACCTCCACAGCCAGAGGCTTGAACCTTCCTGGTGGGGAAAGGAGGGTCTCTCTTTTATCCTGCTCCTGGTCAGTGGCAGGTCAAAGGGTGGGGGTCACATGCACCTGCTCCAGGTCTACTCGGGGCCACCATCTCTCTTGCCCTTCACCCTCTCTCATGCCCTGCTCGCTGACTCTCCTGTCCCACTCAGACTATGGCCTCGCTGGGCCCAGTTCCACACAGGTGGGTGCACTCACTGTTTGCTTGTATCCAATTGTGAGCCCCAAGGCGGCTTCCACATGGTTTGGCACGCTTCCCTAAAATAGTGTGGGGACTGCAGAACCTGAAACTTTTTTCTGTCCTTCATAAAAACTCACTTGGATTGCAAAATGGACTTCGGCATGAATTCTT
Organism: Nesogale talazaci; assembly: GCA_004026705.1. Taxonomy (NCBI): domain Eukaryota; kingdom Metazoa; phylum Chordata; class Mammalia; order Afrosoricida; family Tenrecidae; genus Nesogale; species Nesogale talazaci. The sequence goes on along the minus strand of PVJH01013412.1, from coordinate 10,538 downwards.
TCTCATGTGAAGCCAAGAATCGAGATACTGCCCATGTGAGAACCCAGACGGCCTTATTGGCAAATGATTGTGTCTCTTCCAACCTGTCCGGAGGCTGCCCGAAGGACTGGAGCAAGGTGCTAGGCTGAGGTTGTACTGCCTCAGAGATCACAGAGGATAGAAGAGAAGAAGGAGGCACTGCCCTAGCCTGTGTCCAGAGGCTCCATGCATCCCCCGTGACCATCTGGAGCCAAAGGATGCCAATAAGGCAGAGAGTAAACAGCTATGAATTGAAAGGAGAAGTGCATCACGCACTCACTCCCCACCCAATGCTAAGTCAGCTTTCTGAGAGCTGCCTGAAGTTTCATCTTCATGACCTCTAAGGAATGAGGACTGAATGGGCCATCATCCTAACTGACGATCCCTCAGCAAGGACAACCCTAACACCACTATCACCAGTAAGAATCATTTGGACCATTCAGAACAGTTGTAGGCACCCTTGTGGTGCAGTAGGTTAAGCATTATACTGCTAATCAAGGGGTCAGAGCTTCAAGATCACAAGTTGCTCCGTGGGAGAAGTAAGAGATGACCTGCCCCCACAAAGATGGACTGCCTCACAAACCCTATGGAGTAGTTCCACTCCTATGGAGTCACTAGGAGCCAGAAAGAACCGGTCAGCAGTTTTAGGAGCGTGTACTTGGGCTCAAACAGGAAGCATCATGGGGGTGGCGCAGGACCTCGCTCGCAGTGTTCTGCTGTCTAGGGGGCCTGTGTGAGCTGAATCGGGGTTCACTGCACCCAAAGGCAACCTGCACATGCTGCCACATCTGGTTTATCATTTCCACCGTTCACCTGACCCACCTCCACAAAGGAGCCCTTTCTTCAGAAAGTTAAGGCATTCCAAAGCACCAAGCAGAAGAGGGAATTGAGAAAGCCTCATTTGTGGCCTGAGCAAGACACATGCACGGGAAATACCTGAGAAAGCCTCACACTTTCATCTCTCTATGTTTGAAGAAAATCTTTTAAAACACTAGCTGAGTACAAGCTAAGGAACAGAGACCCCAGTGTCCATGCGAGAGGCAGAGACGGAGCTGCAGGAAAGAGACAGGGCTCAGTTCGGGATGAAGAGGATATGCTTTATTGGAGGTAGGGAAGGACTTTTGGGAAGGGAAGTGACAGCAGAGAGAGGGACAGACAGACAGGAGCCTGTTGAGTTCCTGGGTGGTCCCCGTGGCCTGAGAGTTAGGCCAGGGAAGTCACGCCTGGCAGTGAGGCAGTGGGACATATATAGGGCTTGAACCAAGAACATATGTACCGATAAGGGGATGAGACTTTCTGATGTTGCAGTTGCAGGATCTGAGTCAGAATATGGTTTGTGAGAACATAGATCCACCTCTTGAAACACTGAGGGAAGAGACTGTACAGATTCAGCCCTGAGAGATAAGTTCTGTGAAGGGGCTGTGTCCTTCCGGGAGATAAGCTCTGCAAAATGCCAGAGGAAGGGTTTGCAAAGTTCAGCAGGTTGTTCATCTCTTTCTAAGTGAGGCTGACCCAAAAGGGGTGCAAGGGGCTGCCTGGTCCAGGGAACTGCCCAGTCCAGGGAGCTGCCTGGTTCGCCCCTGGCCCATACACCATGGGAGACAAGGCAGGGTGCATTTGCAAAAATAGTTAGGAGACGTCACTAAACAAATTAATGACTAAAGATTTTTAGCCATTAAAATGAAGAAGAATATCTCCTTTCCTAACCATGCCTCAGAAGATAATGAAATTCAGACAGAAAATCCACACAAAGTTACCTTTCCCATCCTCTTAACAGTGTGTGTGTGTGTGTGGGGGGGGTGTGAGTGTGTAAAGCAGGCAATGTAGGAGGTAACATCATATGTAACATATGATAACAATATATATATATGAAGGACCTCTTTCCTCTTAACTCACCGGTAAGGGAAAAATACTATAAGTACCAGGGAACGTAGAGACTCAGGGTAAGCTTTGTTTCCTAGCAATAAAAAGCAGAAGGAATGTCACTGCTGCTGAAGAGGGGCATTTTAAAGTCCAGTAGCATAACGAAAAGCCAAGCTCCTATAAAGGGCAGTTTTACATTAGTTTCTTAAAGGCTGGCAGTTGTGAAAAGAACTCTTTCTATCTGGAGAATAATAGGGGTCTTTTAAAAATAATTTTATTGGGGGCTCTTACAGCTCTTATAACATTCAATACATCATCTGTATCAAACACATTTGCACACATGCTGCCACATTCATTTTCAAACATTTTCCACTTGAGTCATTAGTATAAGCTCCTTTTTCCCCCTCCCTTTTTTTTAATGAATCATTTTATTGGGGACTCATATACTTCCCCTCACGATCCATATATGCAACAATTGTATGCAGGCCGCATTTGCACACTTGTTGCCATCATCACTCTCAAAACATCCTCCCTCCACTTAGGACCCCAGTACCAGCTCCCATATTTCCCTCTCCCCCCCCCCATGAACCTTTAATAATGTACAAAATGTTATTGCTTTTTCATATCATACACTGCCCAATGTGTTCCTTCACTCCCTTCCCTGTTGTCCATGCCCCAAAGAGGAGGTTATATGTAGATTGCTGAAACAGGTTCCCCCTTTTACTCCACTATACCTGCATGTTCCGAGTATCACCACTCCTATCACTAGTCCTGGGGAACATCTATCCTAAATTCCCCATGTTTCAGACTTCAGGTACATCCCCTGGTCTAGGTTTTACCTCTATCTCAGAACCGTGACGTCTTCTCTGAATAGAGCCACTCTTCCACACCCTGTGATGGCTATTGCTGCGAATGGGCTGCTTCCAGTTTCTCAGTTTCCCACACCATGAGAGGGCAACGATGAAGTCTCTGGGCATCTTCCCTCACACAAGGACATGTCTTTTTAAACATTGCCATAGTTTGGCTTTCATTACATGGAAAAGCCACAGTTTCAATCTTTTATTTTTCTCTCCGAAGAACCACAAACCAAACTCAATGCCATTGAGTCAACGGTCAACTCACAGCCACCCTAGAAGACCAGGGATTCCGGACCATGTAACTCTTCCTGAGAGGAGAAAGCCTCATAGGAATCCTCATCTTTCCCTCAAGAAGTGGCTGGTGGATTCGAACTGCTGACCCTGTATCTAAGAGACCAATGTGTATCCATGTCACCACCAGGGCTCCCTGTTGGAAGAAATGGAGGTTCGATACAGCTTGCTGAAAGTTAGCCTGAGAATTTACGACAGAATCAGATGGATTTTCATCCATCAGTCTTTCCATGGCAGTAGTGGGACTCGCAGGCCAGGTATTTCAGAAATAAGTTTGCCACCAAAAAAACAAAAACAAAAAAAACCCACCAAACACACACACACACACTCCCTGTTTTCTTTGTGATTCTTGTGTGCTCTTGAGTCCATTCTGAGAAATAGCAGCCCTCTAAGGAAAGTTTGAACATCCCCCATGGAGTTTCCACAGCTGTAATGTTTAGGGGAGCAGATTGCATATCTTTCCCGCATGGACTCACACTGCTGATCTTTCAGTTAGCAGCCAGATGCTTAATCCCTGTGCCAGCAGACTATCTTCCCCTTTTCTTAACCACTCATAGTCTGTCTTCATCTCAGCTGAAAAGGCACTTACTTCCCCAAAGAAGCTTGCCCTAATTTAACTCCGCAGACGAGGTCAGGCTCCTCTGTCCTGTGTTCTAAGCGCCATGTGCTTTCCCGTCACTGCATTTGCTTGTCTTGATATTTTCTCTTTCTTTCTGTGTCTGTGTAATATGTGTTTCCACTAGAATCAGAGCCCTATAAGAATCCAAACCTTGTCTGCCTTCTTCCACAGTATGTCCTCAGCAGCTAGCCTCGTGTCCAATAAATATTTATTGGATGGTGAGTAAGAACCTCCAGCCCTACAGACATCTTACTCATCCTGAATAGACAAATAACACTTCTTACCCCACCTGACCCCACCACCCCAAACCATCTACTATTACCCTTCTTAGGCTGGCGAAGCTACTGAGAAATAAATCTGGATTGCCAAGAGAAGTATTCATCTTTTCAAAAAGAAAGAAAGCTAAGATGAGGTTTATCATTAAAAAGCCAGAAATTCTGGAGAGCACAGTTAAGGAACGTACCACTTCTTTGAACTGAGAGAAATAAATTCACTGCCCCACACATCTGGGGTGGAAGGCCTCGTGGCATCATGCAGGTGGAAAATCCAGAGGCAAAATTCAAGCAGAAAGATGTTGAAAACGGTAGATAGTGAACCAATCACAATGCTCGACGTCTAACACCCCAGGGGGATGAACAACAGAAACAAGGAGATAGCGGTGTAAGATATGAAAATAATAATAATTTATAATTGTCCAAGGGGTCACGAGGGATGAGGGAAGGAAAAAAAAAAGGAGTTGATACCAAGGGCTCAAATAGAATGTAAATATTTAGAAAATGGTGATGGCAACATATGTGTGAATGTACTTGATACAATGAAAGTATGGATTGTGACAAGGGCTATAAGAGCCCCTAATAAATGATCCTTAAATCTTAAAAATAATAATAAAAAAATAAAATCAGGGAGGGGGATGAAAAAGGTAGATAGCTAAACAAATAAGTGAATAGCCTCTTTAGGATAAAAAAGCAAAAGTAAAACAATTAGTATGGGTTTTCCTCTGAAATCACAACTTTGGCCTCCCTAGCATGTTATTCAAAGTGCCCATTTACCCTAAAAGTCAGCTCCATAGAACGATCCTGGGTTCTGCAGAGCTGATCGAACTCACACTCACTAGAGTATTTCCAGGACGTGTGATTGATGACCAGTCAGTGGATGAGAGTCTGGAGACCCACTGAGAAGAGAATCAACTGATCTAAGCCAGTTGGAAGTTTGCACAACAAAAGAAAAAAAAAGGATACTGATAGACCCTTCTCAGATCAGGCAAGCTCCCAGCCCTGCATGGTGGAGACCTCAACCCCCAGAGGCTTTGAGTATCAGTGGTATAATATATTTAACAGAACTCTCTTCTGTAAAAATCTTTCATTTTTTTCTACTTCTGGATAAAGACATCTACTTTTTTCAATAGTTCTTTGAATTGACTTAAAAATAAAGGGACCAGGGCTGAGCCCCGGTCGTGTAGTGGTTGTGTGTGGGACTGCAGCCCACAGGGTTGGTGGTTCAAATCCAGCAGCAGCTCTCCAGGAGTAAGGCTGGGCTTTCTACTCCCACCAGGGCAGTGATACTCCCCCCAAAAAATAAATAAATAAAAATAAAGGGGCCAGATTTTAAGTGGGACACCATTGACTGGGCGGCGGGAGGGGGTCTTGATTAAAAAATTTGGTCTATATGGAGGAACAAAAATTTTCATAGAATGCAAAAATAGCATTGCAACATATTTATTTTAATTTTAAAATGCTGCAGGATATTGTCAAATTGTTAAAAATCAGGGTATCTGTGCTTAAAATGCAATGTGGCAATAGACTTGGAATGGCTGGTTGGCTTTACGGTGTGTGGCACAGAGTTAGAGTCACGCTAGAGAAACACCCTGGGCTATGACAATACAGGGAGGGGTCTCAGCAGAGCTGTAGTGGCAAGTCTTCAGTTGCTTGGCTGACTTTTCAACCGGGTGATAGTATCTCCTTCTGGAACATCCCAGGCCCTCCAGAGAGGAACACACCCAGAGACAGTTCGGTTCTGGAGATCTTGCTATCTGGAAAAATCACTAGAGGATTCTATGTTTACAGCTCACTAAGGACTGAGTGACCCACTAGAATCTATATATTAAACTAAGTCTCCTCCTACATTATGGATCATGGTCCATTTGTTTTATAGCATAACTCTTTAAAACCTAACGGTCCATATGAGGTCAAAACCTCTGTGTGGGGGTTACAGAGAGTCTCTTCATTTTCTTTTTATACAGATGAAGTGCATGGTGTGTCAGAAGTTTAAGATCAGGCTTGAGTAGTTGGATGAGCGGAATTCCATAGAGGTCTCCTTCTCAGGCAAGCAACCTATGATGGTCTGGGATTCTTTGGACCACTTTTGCAGTTGGAGCCAATTCATGGGTTTTCTTGCTTGAAAGGTAAAATTGCTTTTACATTTCTGCTTTTAACACCCAGGATCCAGTGTTCAGAGGAGGAAGATGAATCATGTAGGTATCTACCATTACAGAGAATGAATCTTTTGTCAGGGAATAGTACAGAGGTATGGAGATTTCACACAAAAAGGAACACTGGTAAAATAGCAGCTTTACAAAGAGTTAGTGATAGTTTATATTCTTATCCATTTTATCACAATATTCACAATGGGAGGTTAGTTAGATTGCCTGGCAAATATGTGTAATTTATAGTTTGTGTGGTAATAAATAAAATACCTCACTGACTTTAACACACTTGACCCCCCAAAAAGTCACACCTGACTTGGATCGCTGACTTACTATAGGTATGAGCGGGGTGGAGGGAAGTACCAAAATCCGATTTCATATTTGAGTAAATGTCTACAGAATGGTACCCAATTCCCTTTAGGCCACATGTGGCCTGACATTAAAACAATAAGGATGCAGTTGTGGTGTACAGTGTGATATACTCAAGGGCTATAATTGGCATCATTTAGGATGTATAGGTAAGCATGGGATGAAAATTAAACTCCCCTGCCACACAAGCTCAAGATTCTTCCAGATGAGAATCTCCAGGCTTCATTGTCTGTACGAACACTCCTCTGTTGGCTCCCAGGCCCCTCCTTGCTTGGTTTTCTCTACTTTTAAGGGCCACCCCTTCTCATTCCCTTGTGTGAGATACTCTTCCTTCACCAAACATAGGCTTCTCATCTCAGCACTGCTATTTTTGTTTGCTTAATTTTAAAATTTTTATTGAGCTATAATTAACAATTCAGTAGTTCATCCTATCAAGAGGGGTTGTGTTTAATTTTTTTTATAGAAATGTTCAAAATGGTTTGGAAATTATCATGGCAAGATATGTATAAATGTGCTTGATACAAGTGATGCATGTATTGCTACAAGAGCTATAAGAGTGCCCAATAAAATGATTTATTAAAATTTAAAAAGAAATGAAATGTTAAAACATTTACAAAAGCAAAAAAATTAATCCCCAATATTGAACTTTAAGAGATTTCAACCTACGGCACACTTGGTGTCATCTACATTCTCTGTCACTTTTCTTTCCATCCACTACTAGATTGTGTTGAAGTTAACCCCAGATATATTATTTTTCCCCTTTATGTGTTGTGAAGTATCATTAAAAGATAAAGCTCTCCCAGTTTTGCCTGATAGATTTTTTTTTAAACCTGCTTGTTAGAATCCAAAAAAGAGTCATATGTTGGGTTTGATTGTTGCATATCTTAAATCACTAAACTGTGAATTCATGATCCTTATTTTCCCTGCTTCTCATTTATCAAGGAAGTAGGATCGTGTGTTCTACAAAATTCCTCACATTCTCAATTTTATTAGCTATCCATAAGATGTGGTTAAACCTCTTCCTTGGTACTCTGTATTTCCTGTAAACTCGCAATTAGATCTAGAAACTTAAACAGATTTCACATTTTGCCAAGTATTTCATTGGTGAGGCTGAGTATTGCATTATGTCAGGAGGCTCATACTGTCTGTCCATTCCCTCTTGATATCACCATCCCTTTGTAATGTATTAGTTGGATTTTACCATGAAGAAGAAAGGTTTCTTATCCACTCCTTGGTTACTGTGAGGTGTAGTTTGTACAAGAAAAGCAGAATAAATATCTGATACATAAAAATTAATCCTATTTGTATTAACTGATTTTTAGGATAATCAAGAGTCAGACTCTTCCAAGGATAACTAATTACTTCTTGCTTTTTTGAAAATCATTATGGATTAGTTGATTGGGGCTTGTGTTTCTATTGGGACTTTGAAAAGGTTCATTGACACCTTAGGACCAATAATGAGAGTAGTGATACCAGGAGACTAAGGGAAAGGTAGAAACAGAAAGGGGGAATTGATCACAATGATCTATATAGAACCATCTCCCTGGGGGATGAGCAACAGAAAAGAGAGTGAAGGGAGACATCGATCAGTGTAAAACAAGAAAAAAGTACTCATTTATAAATTTTCAAAAGTTCATGAGGGAGGGGGGAAAATGAAGAGCTGATACCAGTGGCTCCAATAGAAAGACAACATTTTGAAAATGATGATGGCAACATATGCACAAATATATGATTGACACAATGGATGGTTATATGGATTATGATCAGAGCTATATGAGCCCCTAATAAAATGATATATATAATAAGAGTAGACTTGAACTATGTACTCATATCTATATGCTAGTAATTAAGGCTGCAGATGTACATTGGGCCTCCACTTATGTACTCTCTTAACACAAGAACACTTTGTTCTAAAACTCCAACATTCTGTGATGCTCACCTTTACAATACAATTGCTGAAGATATAATAGGTGCATAATTAAAGGTAGTGAAGAAAGCTGATGATACACAGCTATCAAAAGACATAGTGTCTGGGGTCTTAAAGGCTTGAAGATAAACAAGTGACTGTCTAGCTAAGAAGCAACAAAGCCCACATGGATGAAGGTGGTGATCATAAGGTATCCGTGGGATCAGCTATCAGGCATCTAAGACTCAGAATAAAACCATGCTCAAGGTGAATGGGGGAGGGGGTGCATAGATGATACACAATGCTCACCTGTAGACAGTTGGACCTCCCCTCACAGAGGGGTCACAGGGAAGAGATGAATCAGTCAGGGTGCAATATAACATGAATAAAACACACAATATTCCTCTGGGTTTTTTTGGTGTTTCCTTCACCCCACTATCATGACCTCAATTCTACCTTACAAATCGGATAAGGCATGCACATGGCTACAGATGAGAGCCACAACACAGGGAATCCAGGAAGGATAAACCCCTCAGGGCCAAAAAGGAGACGAGATAACAAGACGATTAAGGGAGGGTGGGGGAGAGAAAGGAGGGTATGATCGCAAGGATCAATCTAGAACTCTCTCCCAGGGGGATGAATAATGAAAAAGTGGGTGAGGGGCGATGGAGGATGATGTAAGATATGGGAAAAATAATCTATAACTTATCAAGGGTTTGTGAGGTAAGGTGGATGGGAGAGGGAGGGAAAAGAAATGAGGACTGGATATCAGGAGCTCAAGTGGGAAGAGAATGCTTTGAAAATGATGATGGCAGCAATTGTGCAAATGTGCTTGACACACTGAAATAATGTATGGATTGTTATAGGAGATATAGGAGCTGCCAGTAAAAGTATTTTAAAAATAGAATTCAGAATAAATTTCCACAGACCAAAAAAAAACTAAATTCAAATCCCTCAGTGGCTCTCAGGAGCAGCGCTGGGTAGCTACCATGACCACAAGAGGCAGTGATGCAAAAAAAAAAAAAACTAAATAAAATGTCCATTAATTGATGGTGTAATATCAAGAAGAAGAAGACAAAAAGGTTCAGTCATAGCCTATGAAGCATAAATATTGCCTAGAAACCAAATCTCTTGCAGGTGGAATTTTGACCAAACTGAGAAACAGGTAGTGGTGCTCTACTCCTAGATGGTACCTAACTATACCCTTTGAGTGGGTGTCGGTTGCCAGAATGGAAAGTTATATTGCTGCCTAATTCCTACTAGTCAAAATCCCACACACAAGAGATTTGGTCACCAGGCAATGTCCACAACATGGCTTCGACTCTAAAGGAATCATTTCAAACCACTTCACAGCCCTGGTTTTAATCCACTAACAGTGTCCCATGTGGGACCAAAGGGAATTCTTGTGCCCTTTGATAGGTCCTTAGTAACCTTTTAACAGTTTTCTGGTTTCCTGGTAGGCAACAATGTTCTTGGTTCATTCTGTGTATTTCTTGAGTCAGATCTGGGTCAGTTATTGCTCCATCCATACAGCTTAATCATCACCTTTTGTTTCAGTATCCCCAGTATATATTTGGAAAGACTCCACATGGAATTTCCTCTTTCTCGTTTTTTCATGTACAACAGATATGTGTATTTGCATGTTTGGACACTGCCATCTCTACAGTCACTGGAAAACCTAGGTTCACTGCTATTGAGTCGAATCTAACTCTTGGCGGTGGTGGTGGTGGTGTTAGGTGCCATTGAATCCATTCTGACCCCCAGCAGTCCTCTGCTCAACAGAAAGAAACCTTGCCCAGTCCTATGCCACCCTTACAATTATTCCTATGTCAGCAGTCACTGTGTCAATCCACCCCATTGAGGGTCTCGCTCTCTTGGTTTGCCCCTTTACTTTACAAAGCACATAAGACCAAGTCTTGCTGTGCTTGCCTCTAAAGAAGACCCTGGTGGGCTGAGCCCCGGTGGCGTAGTGGTTGTGCGCAGGACTGCGGCCCACTGGGATGGAGGTTCAATTCCAGCAGTGGGGCTGGGCCTCCTACTCCCACCACCAGAGAGCAGTGATGCCCCACCCCACCCCCCCAAAAAAAAATCAAGAAGACCCTGGTTCTACTCCTTTCAATACAAATTTGTTTGTGCTTTTAGCCCTCTGTGGTACTCTGAATATTCTTTTCCAGCACCACAATTCAAATGCTT
>PVJH01013411.1:0-60614 GCA_004026705.1 Nesogale talazaci | reverse complement strand
TGAACAGACAGAGGCTATTCCGCTTAAAATGTATATTTACATCCTTGATGCAAGTCACTCAGGATGGGCCTGGTAGAGCAGCCTGCAGGCACACATGTCGTTTTGGATTCAGACTAGGGCCATTGGCCCTTGAGCTTTTTCTAGGCTTGTTTTGGTTTTGTTTTGCGGAGGCTCTTAAGAACAGACTCTCTTCCCCCCCACCTCACCCTCCAGCCCCTGCCGCCCCTGTTCTCTGTTGGGAACAGGGGTCAGAGACCCCCCTGCACCAGTGGAATACGCTGGGTCCCACAGAGGGAAGCTGCAGTTCTGAGAATTCTCCACAGGGAAGCAGTATGAGATCAGGGTTTAGAGAGAGGCGGGCCGCAGCCTCCCAGCCCCGCCTCGTTCTCATTGGAGATGCCCCCCTCATCTCCTTCCACTATGGAACGGAGGATCAACAGAGCTGGCGCACCCATTGGAAAAGCGGCGACAGACCCCTGCCCAGCCCTTCCCTGCCGGGTCTGAAACCGCCTCGGGGTGAGGTTCCCACCACAGCTAGGAAAGCTGACGCAGAAAGCACAGTCACACAGCAGGCCCGGTTTTTCGGGGCAGTAGGAATTCTGGAAATCTCTCCATGGTTGGATAACTCTGGACATTTCTCAAAAAGGAATCCGTTCTGCCTTTGGTACCCTGGAGAAAACGGTGCCAGCAACAACTTGATTTCATTTGAGTTATAGGATACAAGAGGATGTTAGGGACAAAACACCAGAGAATTAACAACGTTGGTCCTGACCTGACTATTCCAGGGATGCATTGTGAGATAGCACGCACCTTTCTGCCTCTTTTCCTTGTTTCATAAACAGAAGCAACATCTGACCCGTTTCTGGTGAAGGTGGTTTTTTCCTCCCTGCGTCAACATTTTTTTTTTTAATGCACAATCCAATGACATGAATCACATTCATCATAGCGTACAACTATCACCACTACCTGTTTCCAAATTTTCCCATCACTCTTAGCAGACATGCGATGATCCCTAAGCACGGACTCTCCCTGCCCACCACCTGCCCTCTCTCCTGTCTCTGGTAACTTACTAATAAACGTGGTCTCCATTCATCTGGCAAGTTCTAGATTTTGGCTACTCGTTGTCCTTGGGGCTCATTCGTGTCACCTACAATCATCGTGTTGCCAAGGTCCATCTCTGTGGCAGCAGAGGGGGGACCTCACTCTTCTTTCTCGAGCTCGTGAGATGCGGTCCCGACAATTCTGACTCAGGACGGCTGCCTCCAGGAGTTTCCGGGCTGGGACTTTGCAGAAGCAGATCTCTGGGCCTGCGTTCTCCCACCTATTCGTGAGGAGATTCAGACCACGGCAGCCCCGGTGTAGACCTGCCGGGCGGGGGGTGTCTGAGAAAGGGACTCGCCAACAGAGTAGAAAGTCTTGGGCTTGCCCTCGGAGCGCCTGCTGGTTTCAAACCACCCATGCGGCGGTCAGCAGCCCGATCGAGGCGTCCCCAGGTCGTTCCTGGAGCGCTTCAGGAGCGCTCACATCGTATCATACGTCTGCGCCGCCTCCTGCTCCCTGCATCTGATGAGGGGCGTTTGAGTTCGGATGGAGTGTTCAGAACCATGCCTCCCGTGGGCCTTTGCCAAGACCAATAGCCCGAAGAGAGAGAACGCTGATCTTTGGACAGCCACTCTTGAAAATACATTTACTTCAATGGACAACTATGATGTGTCGAATATGAAGAACTTTCTAAGAAATTGAAATCTCCACAACTCTTCTATCACAGGGAGTCAAAATTCCATTTCCAGCAGTTTTCACCGGGTGAGAGCATAGAGGGGGGCACCATGAAAAGTATGGGGGTTGGGTTTCCTAGAATACACTCCGGGTTGCCTATTTTTCATTTCTAGTCACATCTTTTAGTCCTTTTCTGGAAATATTTCAGAATCTCATTTTTTTTTTTGGCCAACTTTGAGAAGGGTGTGTCGTCATGGTTTCTCCACCCCTCTGTCATTTTTACCTTCTTCTCTTTTTTTTGGGGGGGGTGGGCATCACTGCTCTCCGGTGGTGGGAGTAGGAGGCCCAGCCCCACTGCTGGAATTGAACCTCCGTCCCAGTGGGCCGCAGTCCCGCGCACAACCACTACGCCACCGGGGATCAGCCCTTTACCTTCTTCTTGATAGTCTATCCAAACCATTCCAAGGGTCCCCTACAATCAGTCCCCTTCTAGGGATAATCAGTGAGAAGCAGGTCAGGAGCAAAAGGAGGAGAGAGAAGCTACGCTCTGCCTGGGGAGGTGGCCCAGCCTCCCAGGTGGGAGGGCTCCAAGGAGTTTCTAAGGAGATCTCAGGTGGGCTTGCCCTCAGCCTGGGGCTCGTTCCATCCGCCAGGGACAGACTGTGGATCACAAAGGCAGCGGCTGAGCCACCGAACAGCAAAATGGAGAACACAAATAAAATCTGGATCCTTTTCTGGTATTCCACTTCGAGAAGAGAAGCAGATCAACCCGCTGGAGGCAGGATGCCGCCGCCTAATACTGGACCACTCGCATCTTTCCTGGGTTGCAACGGAGGGTCGAGACGTCGTGCCCCCTCCTGTCGGACTCAGTAGGACGGAGAAGTTAGAAGATTTGCCTGGGATCTGTCTCCCTCACCCTCGTGAGCCTGCTTTGAAAAGGTGAGGCCACAGGTGAGGGAGCCGTGGAGCTCACTGAAGCATTTCTTATCAGAGGAAACCTTGTTCAAGAAAGATTTTAACAGCTTGAACTACCTTTGAGGCCAAGAAGAGGCATCTAAACTGATGATGAGAGCATGAGCTGAGGTTAGAAAAGGACGCTGGTGCTGACTGATTGGGAAGCGATTGGAAATAAATAAAAAGGCGACAGTATGTGGGACACAGGGTCACAGCTCAGGAGCGTCCTGAAAAGCCATAGGTGCACGGATCCCATTTATCAAGACATGAGTGAATGCTGTGTGTGTGTGGCTTGTTTTTGCAGGTCTTTGGTAGGAGATATTTTTAGATAAAGCTGATTTCCCAGAGAAGGAGGAAGGTAATAAGTGTCACATTGTGTTAATACACCAGTTTGCCACCTCTGGGATCAAATTTGGTGCAGGGCACACATGAAATGAGTTTGGTGGCCTTAAGCTGGGCTACCACCAATATTTATCCTTAAACAAAACCACAAATCATCTTCTGGCAGTCTGAATCAGACACCTGGAGCTGAGACAGCAAGAGTGTTCTAGGTCGCGGGGGGGGGGGGGGGGGGGGGGGGGGGGGGGGGGGGGGGGGGGGGGGGGGGTGCCTGGGGGGAGGAGATGCCCCGGCAGGGCTGGGTCAGGGAGTCCGTCATTGCCTCGAGACTCTGAGTCTGCCATCCCCAGCCTTTCTCATTCACAAACACATTCACGCTGATTTTACAACCCCGCTCTCCTCCCCAAACCCAGCAGCAATCTCCCACCAAACCTGCAGTTAGGCTCTAGGTCCTCATCATTGAGTCAATTCTAATAATAGTAATTTCATAGTCTCTCTGGAAGAGGAGGCCTATTTTTAGAAGGCGATTTCCCTTAGGAAAATAATGGAAGCCGTTTATTCCAGCAAACTCTACATCTACATGTTGCTTGCTGTGGAGGACTGCAGTGCTCCTGTGATGGGAACACAGAGCATGAGAAACAATGACTCTGTGAGTGACATTTACAGAGCTCGCATACTGGAAAGGGCACATTTTATTGTGGCTCTGTGTCAAAAGTGTAGTTTCATCAGAAGACAGGAGGCAAAAGAAGCAGGCAATCAATACTCGGGCCTCTGATATCTGAACTGAGAAAGAAAATCATTATCCTGTTACTTTATTGTGGCCTGATACTTGAAATACTGCACCTTGTTTCCATAATAATCCAATATTGGGGCGCTCGTATGACTGGTCATGTGAAACTGGAACGCAAAGTATGAAGAAATGTGTACGCGTTTTATAGTAGAAAGAAACAGAAAGGCAGATTGAGAAAGAAAAAGTTAACCACGGGGGGGGGGGGGAATTGTCCCCCCACTATTTCCTATAAGTGTTTCTCTAATGGCATCTGTTAATTGTTCCTCATTTCTGTGTGTGTGTGTGTGTGTGTGTGCATGTGCGCATAAGACATCAGATTTTCGTTAGAGAAGAGTCCTTTCATTCCATTCTTGTGTCTTTATTGCCAATGCTGGTCCACTGTTAAGAGCTGAAACGGAACCAAGGTGGGAAGTATCTGGAGTTTGACCTCGCATCGGAGAGTCCTCGCTTCATCATGGTAAGGATCGTGTCCTCAAATTTCTTGTTGACAAAAAGAGGTGTGATTCTTCACAACTCATTGGAAACTTGTGTGCCCAGCTTTCAGTATGCTAATTCTTCCTAAATGCTTCTAAGGTAAAGGCTTATCTGTGAGTATGGGGAACCAGTTTCAGGGATCTATATACAACCTCCTCTCTGGGGCATGGACAACAGGGAATTGGATGAAGGGACACATTGGACAGTGCACAATATGAAAAAGTAATAACAATTTGTAAATTATTAAGGGTTCATGGTGGGGGGGGGAGGGAAGGAAAGTATGGGGAGCTGGTACTGGGGGCCTGGGTGGAGGGAGGATGTTTTGGGAGTGATGATGGCAACAAGTGTGCAAATGTGGCCTGCATACAATTGATGTGTGTGTGGGTCGTTGTATGAGCCCCCAATAAAATGATTCTTAAAAAACAGGGGGATCCAGGAGCAAGGCTGGGCCTCCTACTCCCACCAGAGGGCAGTGATGCTCCCCCATAAAGGGGCGGAGGGGAAAGAGGAGCTTATACCAAGGGCTCAAGTGGAAAATATTTGGAAATGAATATGGCAGTATGTGTGCAAATATGTTTGTTACGGATGATGTATTGAATGTTATAAGAGCTGTAAGAGTCCCCAATATGAAAAAAAGAGCCCCCAGTAAAATCACTGGAAAAAAAATAAAGAGGATGAATTAAAAAAAACACCACTTCAAGACAACCACTCCCTGCTCTTTAACTTTTAACATCCAAAGTTAAAACTCTACGTGAATGCCTTGTCTAGAAATAGCGTTCTGTCAGTCAGATTTATGTTACCAGAACAACTCCAGCACCCCTCCACCTAACTTCCTCTTTTTTTTCTGGGCTGGTGTGATAATCCAGTTATTTAAATCCTATTCTTGTTGCTTTTCTTATTTGAGTTATTATTGATGGGATCCGCATTATGTAGTCATAAAGTCATGACCTGCTCTTCCAGGCTGTCGGCCGCAAGCCCAGAGAGAGCTAAGTGGGTCCTTCAGGACCGAGCAAAGGTTATCTGGGCGCATGCAGCGCCTCCTCCTCTGCTCTGGTTGGGGTCTGCAGAAGCAACAGATAACAGTTCAAAGTGACGCAGACGAGGCTGCCACGTGGCTGCTGCCGTCACCTCCAGGCAGGCCACAGCAGCAGTAGGAGATTCCTGAGACCTAGTTTATTTCACTCAAATCCACCACTACAGGCCCCATCCCCCTCCACCCTCTCCACAATGACTAAAATAAGAAGGAACTGCTCATGCGAGGTGCCCACGAGGCGGAGGAGCAAATGGAAGCTTCAGCCCCTCATGGTGGGAGTGCAAAGTGTTACCAACTGTTTGGGAAATGGCTCTGTGAGTCACCCCTGGGCTGTTTGTGCACAGCAATCCCTTTCCGAGGCTCACACTCACTGCCCAGGCAAAAGACCAACACCAGACCAAGAGTGCGCAGCGCCCAGAGTCCAACAAATAGCCACTTGCAAGAAGATGGCTCTATAAAGTACGTAGACCAGTGCTTCTCACCTTTCCTAATGCCATGACCCTTTCATACAGCTCCTTCTGTGGTAGAGACCCCTCATCTGTAAAATTATTATTATTATTATTATTTTTTGGGCATCACTGCCTCTGGTGGTCATGGTGTAAAGTTATTTTCATTGGTACTTTTGCTGCTGTAATTTTGCTACTGTTCTGAATTGTCATGTAGGCAGGATGTCTTTTCATTGTTACAAATGGAATACAGCTACAGCATAGTGATTCATCACAAAATGATATGCCATTATAGATTGTGAAAAATTTATTTCTAATGGCAAATACACGACGTTGTGTCTTGAAGCATGGTGCAGCATGGGTAACAGACTTCACGCCCGGTACTCATAGGTGGGTGTACCTGCATGTGGGCGGACCCACCTGGAGATGGAGGGAGGAGCGCTGTCTCAGAAATATGTGCTTTCTTTAAAAAAATTTTTTTTTATTATTTAATTTAATTTAATTAATTAATTTTTTTTAGGCATCATTGCCCTCAGGTGGTAGGAGTAGGAGGCCCAGCCTTTGCTCCTGGGAGCTGGAATTGAACCTCCAACCCAGTGGGCCGCAGTCCTGCGCACAACCAGAAATATGTGCTTTCTGATGGTCTTAGGTAACCCCTGTGAATGTCATTTGACTCCTGAAGGGGCTGCAATCCACAGATTGAGGACTGCTGATGTCTAGTCATGAGAACAAAGGAATGATTGCAACATGTGCAAACATGTTCTCCCAAACAACATGTGAGTAAAAGAATGAAGACACAAGACAGTAGACGCTGTATGAGTCTGCTCACATGCAGTTCAGATAGGTGCCGGGTGACTCTGTGGTGCTGGAGGTAGGGACAAGGGTGACGTCGGGGAATCATGGGAAGGTGCATGGAGAGAAGTGGCAGGGTGGTGGCTGCATGATGCGGCTTGCTTTGTTCAGAAAAACCACTGACCTGTACGTGGCCATAAAATAGCCATTAATAAAAAAGAAATTGGTTGAACGGACACTGGAACAATTTCTGCTGGACATTAGTTGGAATCTCTGGACCACCAGATCAAAGCATGTCTAAAAGTTAAAGAACTGTGGAGTCAGAATCGCTGGCTATCTTTAGGGAGGGGAAGAAAGCCATCTGGTAGGTAGCCAGATCTACAAGATCCCTTGAGATCTCTTTTGACTCTGCTTTTCAGTTGAATAGAATTGTGTGTGTGTGTGTGTGTGCAGGGAGATGACCATTTACCTTGGGTAGAGCTTAACACAATGCCCGGCAAGAGTACATCCTCAAAAAGACTAACCCCGCCATATTAGTGTTACTAATGTGTACAGTTTCAGGGCTCTCTTTCTCAACCTGCTTATCAATAGAGAAGCAGTCTTAATTCCGCTTCTTTCTAAGTTCCTGTCGCCTGCCGGCCAAGTGATAAATGAGAGAAGCCCAGTTGGTTACTGCTCATAGACTGGAATGACTCATTGATGAAATACGATTTGTAAATAGAAAGAACTACTAGGATAAAGTGACCAGACATCCCACTTTCAGACAATTTTCCCCGAGTCCTGCGGCGTTTTTAAAAAGTCCCGATGTTTTGGAAAGAATGCACGACAAGCTGGGGAACGGCGGGAGAACAGGAAGGGAACATACTCCCTCTACAACGTTCTCCCCCCCCCCCCCTGCCTCAATGGTGTCCCGCTTTACCAATGTTAAAATGTTAAAATCTGGTCACTTTATACTAGCATGAACTCAGCGAAGTGTACCATTGATGCTGCCTGATAGTCCATTTAAATGGTAAAGGATCTCTCAAGGAAAGAGTTCAGAGAGGGCATCACAGAGGACCCTTTTCAGAGCTAAGCTTCGAGGGTGGGGAAAGGTAAAAGTTGGATCTTTAGAAAATGGTAAAAAAAGTTCCTCAGTGGGGCTGAGCCCCGGCGGCTCAGTGGTTGAGTGCGGAACTGCAGCCCGTGGGCTTGGCGGTTCAAATCCAGTGGCAGCTGAGTAGCGCCCATGACCGCCAGACGCAGTGATGCCCACAACACACACACACACACAAAAGTTCCTCAGGCTATGTAAACCAGTACTATTTTAGCTAACAGAAATTTCTAGCAGCTTCCTTCCCTTTGATGCTTTTTCCATACCCCTACACTCTTCCTACCTCTAAGGGAGGTCATACCCAAAAGATAAAACTAAATGTTGACCCATTTTTTTTTTTTTGGTAACTGAAAAATACTTTTAGCCTCATCTACCCTCAGAACCTAGTTCTACCACTACCAACCCATCCTGACTAGGGCCACAATAGGTGAATCCTGATCCAAGAGGAGGAAGCTGGGGAAAGGAACTCCGATTCTGAAGAAGTCCAGACGTGCTGGGCCAACTGAGACCAGAGAACTCCCCGAGATGATTGAGCTGGAATTATCCCTCATGGCTGCCTTTTCGCTGTTAACAGATTCACTCATGAAATACAAAATACTACCTGAGAGTAGTGAGTTTCCTTTAAAAATCATGTATATAAGACCAAATAGCTAAACCCACAGCGCAAGAACATGTTCTAAAATGGATTATGGTGATGACTGCACTACTCCTGCTTAATGTGTTTAAACCAGTGAATTACAGTATGTGAATTATATGTAAAAAAACCATGTAAAAACAAAACAAAACAAAGCTGTTAAGGCCCCTGTCTCCCTCTTGTTGCCATCATGACCATCTACCGGACCTCACAGCCATGAGGAGATGATCTCCAACATCAACAAGCTTGGGGAGACGGCGGACGGGCTGTGCCTGGAAGTGGAGGGGAAGATGGTCAGTGGGCAGAAGGTAGCATCGATGACTTGTATTGGTGGCAATGCCTCGGCTGAAGGCCCCGGGGGATGGAGCAGAAAGCACAGTGGTCACTGGTGTTGACATTGTCACGAACCAGACACACTGACAAGAAGCACGGCGAAGACTCCGTGACCTCAGTCAAAGGCAGACTTGCGGAGCAGAAACCAGAAAGAGCGAAGCCTTTTATGACGGGGCTGCAGAAGGATGCGTGGCAGATGCAAGCGCGGGCTTGCACATTTCAAACATGACCAGCTCTTTCTGGGAGGAAACATGGATCTAGAGGTCTGTGCTGGACCACCATGAGGATGGTGGGACCCCACATGGGATCTTTCGGGGTAGCTTGGAGATGGAGACCCGTTAACACAGCGGGCACCTCACCACCGACCGCCTCCTCTCCTAACCGGCTGTGTTCATCCATACGACACCAGAACTCTGACAACAGAACTGAGAGCATCATTTACTTTTCACCTGGATTTATTCAGAGGGGTGGCTTTTTTTTTTTTGGAAGAAAAACAAACAAACATGTTGTGTAGGTTGTCTGAAAAGAAAATGCATTCAAACTCAAAAACACCCCCAAACAAATGTTCAAATTAAAACAACTACAACAACAACTCTCAGGCTAAAGAAAGAAGGCAGGGGTGCAGAAGAAACAGACCACCAGAAATGGTGAGCGGAGGAAGGGGCACGTCGGGACCATGCCACAAGTTGCACTGTATGAATTTGTAAGCAAATTATTAATGATTTAGTAGTTGCTTCAGGTTAGTTCTTGAATAATTTGGTATATTTGTACTCAGTCAACGGATAAGAAAAGTCATCCAAGGAAAAGAAAAAAAGTCATCAAATTTAAATTTAAACAAAATAAAGCAGTGTTCAAAATGCAAACTTCACAAAAAGAGGAGATGCACATAAAGGAAACTTTCAATGCTTCATCACATGTTCTCTTGAAAGGCGTAAGGTGTGTGCTCTTCATAAAAACTCAAAACAAAACAAAAACCCCACCCAAACTCGCTGCCACTGAGTGGATGCCAGCAAACAGAGACCCTACAGAGACCAGTAGGGCTTCTTCCCCTGTGGGCTCCAGAGATGACCAACCTGTGCCAGCCTCGAGAGTCTCGTGTCTCCATGAAGTGGCCGTGGGGAGTGAACACCCCCACCCGTAACCCACTGCAGCACCAGGGCTCCTAAACGCTTCATAAAACCCAGCCCAAACTGGGAAATCGCACGATATTTCCCTTGTGAAGATGAGAAGCTGTCTCCCCAGTTGTTGGGAGTGAGTCTCAGAGACAATGAATCATGGACAAGACAAGATGGCACCATCTGAGGAGCCGAGGAGAAGCTACACAGCCTTACTCTGATGGAACCAGACCTCTGAAGCTGGAGAAGTCTCCTCACGACCCCGGACAGTGCTGGATTGCTTCTCCCATCACTGGATGCTGGTGATGGACCCTGAGTCCTGGAAGTGAGGAGCCATGAGGGGGGCCCTGCCAGCGCCTGGACTCTGCACCCATTGGTCTGTGACTTCGTGAGTCGAAAAGAGACATTAGGGACTGGTATCAGACATATGAACTAATATCGGACTTATGACTTTGTGCTGGACTGGGTTGGGATGCTTTTTCAATGTTCCATTCCTTTTGTATATAAACCATTCCCTTATATCCATGTACATATCTATAAATTTGTTCCTCTAGTCACCCAGACTAACATACTATATCACAGAATAAGATGTGACGTGGAAATTAAGAGCCTGCTGCTCGCAGGTTTGTAACTTCTCTTGAGGGTGTTTGTTTATTTTGGGGGTCACCACCGAGGCACTGCAGCTCAGCCACAAGCCCTACAAGGGTTCTCTGAATCACACGCCTCATCCCATATGCTGGATACTTGCCCAATTAATACTTCATGTCGACATTACATGCTACCACTATAGACGACACAGTACGGCGGCACAGTACACAGCAAGGTCCTTTTGTCATGTCATCTAAGAGCTCCGGAAAATGTCCTGTGTGCTTCTGGGCACAAGCCCAGCTCTCAGTCTATGATCGGGAGCTCCTGCAGATCCCCACAAGCCAAGCGCAGAAGAACCATTACAGAGATTTGCAAATAACAGCGGAAGGCCAATTTAACAAGTTGTTATGACCTGAGCGTGACCCACGGTTAACAGTTCGCTGGGAGTCCTTCTCATTCACTCGAAACTTTATGGACATGTTCTGGGAGGATCAGCCATGGGCCCCAGGCTGAAAGGAATATTTGCTCTTCTAAGAGCTGACGGACATGCTAAGCTGAACGCCTGAAATGGGTCATTGGCAAGGTAAGAAAGAAAATGATGAACTGCCAACATTCAGGCCTAAAATTCAGAGGCTCATGTCTCTGGAAGGAGGAAGTCGTGAGCCGTACTCTGAAAGATGGCAGAGTGAGAGAGGGAAGAGGAGTTTTCTAGACAAGGGACGCAGCCCCCTACAAGGAACTGGAGCCTATGCTGAAGTGGCATGTTCTTGGCAAAGATGGAGAACACTTGTTTGAGCAGGAGCGTGAGTGTGTGCCATAGGACAAGCAGCTTGGCATCATCGAGTCGATGTGCGGGGACGTCAGTGGGATCCGTCAAAGGCCAAGCTAAGAAGTTCGATTTCTTCTCAGGGAGGTGGAGTCCTTGAAAGTGTCCAGTCAGGATGCCACCAGACAAAATTGTGTCTTTCTAGCAGGGGGGATGATTTAAATATAGTTGATCCATAAGTTTCTACTTACTGAGTAGCTATATTTTCCAGGCAGAATAATAATCCTTAATAAATAAATTAGTAGTTGTTTGGGGTTCTTTCTGTAACAACTCTGTACCCAGTTCATGGACAGGAAATGCCATAACATTTACATTTTCTTCCCTGAGTTTTCTTTATGGAAAATAACTTTGGGTTATTTTTTAAACTTTTTTTATAGGTGGACAAATAAGGACAAGTAGTAAACTAATGTTCTAATGAGGGTTTTTGGAGACCACTGACCATGTTTATTACTTATGACCTTTCTCCCCTCCAGAGGTGGGTGACATCTATGTATACATATAATATGTCCATATTTTATGCTAGTAGTATTACTTGTACAAAAGAAACCTTATATTTATGTTTTCTATTGAATAAGGCAAAACCCCAAATATATTAGGATATGTTTGAGAACCACTAATTTGATATAGCTATGTTTGAATGTATTCAGTTTCAACATATTTGTGAAGACATAGAGTAAACTTGGTTCCTACCACACAGGTACCTTAATAGGGAGGGATAACAAATGATGGCTTTGGCTTACTTTGTTGTAAAGTGAAATTGTATTTGTAATGAATGCACATTGTGTAAAAAACAGTGTATTCCAGGATCTTTCCCCCTCAAGATGAGGCCAGAATGAAGGGGATTGAATGAGTTGCAAGGAGTTGACATGAAAACAAGGGGTTGCATTCTCAACTCTTGGTGCACACAGTAGGTGTTTACTATTTCACAGGCCAGTGAGTGAAAGGATGGAAGATAGGGAGCAGGGAGTCCAAGGTGTTAGGTCTTCTTATTGATTGCACCGCACATTTGTTTACCAAGTAGATTCGGGCACACCCCTCCTTCGGTGTTCTATTTTTCCCTCCAGAAATCAAGACGATAAAACTTCCTGTACAGAAACATAGGGAGGTGTGAGCTACTGCACCTGAAATGATCCGCACTGCGTGGAAGAAAGGGCTCTAATAAGTAGATGGCATTCTTCGGGTTACCCACAGCCTTCAAATTTAATTTGTACCACATGGAGCATGTGGGCGGCCCAGGCCCTGAGGAATGAAAGCTGCTGAGCCCTTGATACCCATGGAAAAAACTTTTTCTCCTTGCTTTTCTGGCTGCAAGCGAGGAGGTGCTGTCTGCCCTGCCAGTCTGCTCCAACGACGACACACCAATTTCCTTCACCCCCCTCCCAATATCTCCTTACACACACGGAAGCAAACAAGGTCCTTTGAATTGGAGTGGGTAGGCGGAGCAGACATCTGGAGGAGCAGGAATAGAGACCCTCAACTTAAGAGTGAAGATCGAGAGAGATGGGTAGAGAACATGGAGGAGGATGTGCGGGATGAGACGGATCAATCCCAACGATTCATCATGCCGGGAGCTGTCCACATAATCAAAGGTATCAGCCAGGGTGATGTATAGCTGATGTCACTTGGCGAGACCCTTAACAAGGCGGCAGCACAACAGCTGCTGCTGGTCAGTGAGTACTACAGCACATGCCAGGCCAGGGCAGGGGAACGCAGACCATCCATCACTGACCCAACTTAATGGCTACGCTTATTAGTAAACATCCTCTGTGGCTGACAGCTTGTAATGGTACAGGATGCCCTCTTACTGTCCCCCAAGTACACTGACCCACCTGACAGATGTGTAAAATCTGTAGTCTCTCTTCAGAGAATCTGCATAGACACAAGTATTCTATTCTAGTGAGAGATGCAGGAGGGGGGTCTTTAAAAAGAACCAGAGGGATTATGTTTGAAGCCCCCATTTAGCAAATGCATTCATAATCTATTCTTCCCCCAAGATGTGCTTCCCCCCTCCACTGCTTAACCATAAATCAGAAAGTGACCGTGTATGTTGGCATACATGCATCGTTCTATAAGCAGTCCTGTAGGTGAGTTTTTTCTATATCTCTCCCTACCATGAGTCAGAAATTCCCAAAGTGGAAATAAAATCTACTCTCTGTGCTAAAGATATCTGCGTCTACTTTAACTACATTATGCTCTTGGAGGAGATATCTTAATGGACTAAGGATGAGGTTTGAAGCATCTAGACTTCCTGGAGCCACAGGTTCAATTCCCAACTGAATCGGCTCAGTCCTCTAGTCATCACGGGTAGATAAATTAAGAGACTCAGAAGCGACTGTGTGCAGATCTCCTGGTCTCCCACCCTCCCCCTTCCTTCCCATCAACTCGTCTATTTCTTTTTTAAGTGGACATGACCACTTGGTTCTTTAACCCTCTTTGGAAAAATGCTGTGTGTTCTGTCCTGTAGGTCTGAGGTTTATCATTCAAAAGGGATGCACTATGTAGAGAGTGTCTATTCCGTGTAGCGGAGGCGTTTTTAAACTTCTGAGGTGTGATGTGGGCAGGTCATTGCCATCTCAATGACTCCTTCACAACGCTTCCCCTTTCCCTTGCCGGAATTTAAGCGAAATGTCTTGCTTCACCCTATAACGCATTTTTGGATCGTCTTTCTGGTTTGGGTTATTGCCCTTACTTAGGGAGATTATTCAAATAATACCTAATAACTAGGCTGCTGGCATGTTGCTACTCAGACTTTCAAGAACTGCAGGTTCTTCAAGGTTTACTTCATTTTCTATGGATGAAGGGACAGAGCATAATGGAAAGGTGCTGGTCTTGGTAAAAATGAAGAGGGTTTGTAGTTGAACAATTTCTTCAACTACCTTGACTCATTCCTGTATTATGCTCACACCCAGAACTACCAAAACTGGTTCTGCAGAACATGGGAGCTGCCTGAGTGTACGGGTCTGACCCAGTTGTAGAAAAGCAGTCATACAGTAACATAATGTCAAGATTGACAAGATTTCTTACTTGCAAAAAATCAGTCCTACAGGTGAATAATGTCAAGATCGATGAAACCATCACCAGATAAGCTGTGAGTGGGTGAATGCGGGTAGAAAGAGAGACACTTCCCCCCCCACCCCCCCGAGACACTTTTTTTTGGGTATCACTGCCCTCTAGTGGCTGTAGGAGCTACCCAGTGCTGCTCCTGAGAGCCGCCACTGGATTTGAACCACCAAGCCTGCGGGCCACCGTCCCGCACTCAACCACTTACGCCACTGGGGCTCAGCCCAACACTTTTTTTTTTGTGGGCATCACTGCCTCTGGTGGTCGTGGAAGCTCCTGAGAACCGCTGCTGGATTTGAACCGCCAAGCCCACGGGCTGCAGTCCTGCACTCAACCACTTACGCCACCAGGGGCTCAGTCCAGCCCGACACTTTTATAACTGAAAAAGAATCTGTCTCTAAAATAGGTGTCCTTTTTTTTTTTTTTAAAAACCCACTGGCATACTGTGCTTAGTTTAAAAATACAATATAGCACTTCTGAGGTTAAACAATTTCTTTTTCATACAGAGCACCGATACTTGAATAGTCCTTAATGTTTTCTAACATATGGCCAGAGTTAATCATAAATGCTTCAATAGGTTAATTTCTCCTTATCATTATTCAACCATTATTCAGCATACTGCTGCAGAACTGTGATAGATTTTCCTCTTGTACCCAACAGACAAAGGTGAGCATAAGACAAGCCGTGAGCTAAGTACTGCATTAGAACTTGGGAGAATCGCCTGACTGACATTGACTCACTCCACTGACGGGCCAGTCTCTACTCCGAATGCTTGTCTGGAGTCAATCCCTTCAGTTCTCATAACAACGGTGTGACACAGGCACCATCTCCTTTTAAAGAAGCAGACACAGGCACAAAGAAATAAAAAGCACTCTGCCCAGGTTACACAGCTCCTGGCTACCAGAATGCACTGTCAGAAAGACTGTTAGCTTAAGGTCAAGTTCCAAGTACTTTGGGAAAGCGAAAGGGGAATTAGACACCCCAGATCTGGGATGAAGGCGCTATCACCGCACTGGGTGTCCTTCCAGAATGCTGCAGCTCCCCGGCAGAGGGACCTCCATCTAGAGGCAGCTGAGTGAAGAATTGGGGCAAGTGACCAAAGACACCACCCTTTACTACTTGTTGTTCAGGCATCTCCCCCAGGAACACTTTCTCAGCACTCCACTGGTGCGTGGTACAAATCCCTAAACTCCCAACCCGTGTTCTTGATCATGTATCCCTAAGAGTAAATAAAGTCTGTATCTTATTCTCTTTACTTTTTTATTCTTAAA
Organism: Nesogale talazaci; assembly: GCA_004026705.1. Classification (NCBI taxonomy): domain Eukaryota; kingdom Metazoa; phylum Chordata; class Mammalia; order Afrosoricida; family Tenrecidae; genus Nesogale; species Nesogale talazaci. The sequence goes on along the minus strand of PVJH01013411.1, from coordinate 45,153 downwards.
ATTATTTACTGTAAAGCACAAGTGTTTTAACTGCAAACAATAGAAAATCAGTGACATACAAGGAGTTCATTGGCATGGACTGGAGACATATAGTCTATCTGAAAAGTCACCTTCCCTCTCCCCACCCCCCAAACCATTTTATGAGGAGCTAATCCAGACATCCTTCCACAACACAGTTCAAGCATTCCCAAGCAGTCGTGTGCAATTGTTACCAAACCTTCAGGCGATTTTTCGAAGGCTAAACACAACTGTCGCTCTTTGCAATTAAAACACCAGGAAGATGTCTTAACCTAAACACTCTTCTTCAAATTAATGAAACCTAATAGCAAGTCTTTCACCTCTGGACTGTTCCACACCAAATGCTAATGACCAGAGACCATTTCTCATCTTGGGCTTCGGGAGGGAGCGTCAAGCAATCAGTCTTGGGTTCTCTCTAGTCTGGGATGGAAAGTACGCACATCACAAAATTTGGTTTCAGAGTCAGCCTCCCTTTCTGACAGTCTCAGTGGGAAGAAGAGTAGAACTTCTGGGCTCAGGTCCTGCCCTGAAAAAAACCCCTCACTTCCCACAATGGCCCCTGTGGGTCAGAAAGGAGGTCAGCAACACTTGTCCAGCCGGGGCCACTTTGGGACTGTCTGCTCTCAGGCTAAAAAAAGATGCTTACTTCCTGGAATATCTGCCCTGAAATTTTTACAGGAATGAGATGCATTAAATTAAAAATAATAACCCAGACAATTTTCTTGTCACAATCTGTTTCCTAGAACTTGCTGTCCATATGGGAGCCTCATGGCCACGGCAGGTTAGGACATCCAAAAAAGCTTTGTTTTGCATTAAACCCAAAGGTCTCTTGCTGCAGATTCTTCCAGAATGACTGGATGGGGAGAAGAAAGGTCTTTCTGGAAATTTTTTTTTTTTGCTGGTTGACTACTTAAAACAAAACAAAAAGAACATATGCATAAATAAGAAAAAATGAGCACCTCACATTTATTTATTTAATGAATGAAAACACACATTCAACTATAAGCCATGTCCTAAACTTTCTCAGACAAGCATGCATCAAAAATAGGCTAGAAGCTTAATAAAATATTAATACGACTGGACCTTGCATAAACTTACCAGACATTGTGTGGTCCTTTATGACAATACCGTGTCTTATAAGACATATCTATTACAACCCTCATGGCAACTCTGGAAAGGAGACAGACAGGCAGAGAGTCCCAGGAATGTAGGTAACCCACACAGGTCTCCTGCCAATGAAGAGGCAGATGCAGGCAGGGGTTAGACGTCTTTGCCCGGCCTCTGCCTAAAACTGCTTAGAGCTTTAACGTCATCACACACAATGGATTTTAATGCGTTCTTAGACCAGACGAATTCACCTGGCATGAGGCGCTTTAAAAACACAAGTTCCTAGAGTCTTCCACCAGTTCTGTGGGCCCTAGAAGGAAATGATGGTCAAGGAATGGACACGTCTGCATGTCGAATAACCTTCCCGCAGCGAGGTTATTGTCCGCCACCACGTTTGGGAGATGGCTTCCATATCGAGCACATTCTCACAAGGTTATTTCAGAAGCAAGGAACAAGCCGGTGTAATAACTCGCATGAGCAGACACCGCAAAAAAAAAAAAATCACGCAAAAGAAAGGGGGCTTAGGTGAACAAACGGACAACAGGTGCAGAAAATCAAAGGCGGTTCTCAGCTGGCAGGCGCTGGGGCAGAGTGTTGCTCACATTCGAATGGGACTTCCGCGAGTTTGTGAGAACCTGGAATTTTAAATTTTCAAAGTTTTGAATGGAAAGGAATTTCCCCACCAACGTTGAAGTTCCCTCACAGTTTACCCAAGTGAGAGGCTTTCAGATAACGAGTGGTTTAAGGAACAGTGGACGGAAGCAGGGATTTCCAGCCTGGGACCTAGTCACTGTCTCTAGTGCCATGGGGTCTGGGAGTCCCGGGGAGATGGCACCCAGGCAGTGAGCAGAGCTGCAGGAAAGAAGAGGTCGGTTCCGCGGCCTACGGACCCGTCCGACCCGGAGAGCGCCCCATCCAACACTGTGGAGAAGCCACGGCCACCAGCCGGAGGACGCCCCACTTTCTGCCCCGGGATGACGGGGTTCCTGCTTCAACTCCCAATCCACGTACTTTAAGCGCAGCCACCGCCCAGTGTGCAGCCTCACGTTCATGGATTCCTACGCTGGTGAGGGAGTTAATTTCACCCTCTAGCATGTCTTATTCTTTCTAGAGTAACCGGGTAGGCTAGAGAGACAAAATTCATAAACAGGCATATGTCTCTAAGGAAGAGGTTTATATACAAGCGCAATGGAACATCGAGAAAAACATCCCAACCCAGTCCAGTCCAGCGTCTCAAGTCTGATATTAGCCCAGATGGCTGATACTAATCTACACTTGATCTTAGTCAAAAGGCTGAGAAGCGATGTCTGATACTGGTCTGTACAGTCTCTTCAGACTCACGAAACACAGCCAATGATGTCAAATGCAGATAGATAATGGCAGGTCAGTGGGTAGAAAGTCTTTGGATCCGTGGGTGGTGTAAACATCTCAGCATCAGCAGGGTCTCTGCGTGCTTCTCAGCACTCGGGAGGGCCTCAGGGTGGGGGCACATGGCTTCTCCTCAGGGATGTCTCGCAGGAAGTGGGCCCCGAGAATTTCCAAGCGACTGTTGTCATAGAGTCTCCAAGGACGTGAACCAAGAGAGGCTGTCTACGCCTCCAAGAAGGAATGACCACATTTCCCAGAATTCTCAGGAGAAGCCCTCCTTGGTTACCTCCCGACTGAGAGGCGAGACTCCACCCCAATGCTCTTCATCCTCAAATTGACACCAGACTCGGTGACTGCCACATTATCCCAGACCTGGTTTTCAGAACCTCTGTGTGAAAGGAATACATTCTTGATACGGATTTGACGGCCAAAAATACACCATCCAGTCAAGGCACGAAGAGTAAGAGAGAGGAACTGAGTTACCAGAGGTGAAGCCAAGACACATCTCTCTTCTGCCTGGTCTTTTTCTCATTTGGTGTCTTTTATGAAGCCCCGGAGAGCCTTTCAATAGGGTCTGAAAAGGATTGTTTGAGGCTAGACACCCAGAAGCTTAACAGCTCATCTGCACGGCCAGCAACCGAGATGAACTGACTCAGAATCTGGGGTGTGACAGGTCCCAGGATTCTGAAGGCACAGTATGGTCAGACACTCCTCTTTTAGGCCGCCTTCTATCTGAGGTGGGGGGCAGGGAGTCTCCTGCTCTTATGTTTTACGTACTATCCTCTGCCATCGATTTCTAGAAATCTGTCCCCAAACACCACCAGGTGGCTACTTTCCCACAAAAACATTTCAGTGTCCACGCTTTCCATTTACCTACTTATACAATGCGCACGGGTTTACAGAGGCAGCAGATGGCTGCCAAGGTGATGTGCATGTATTCAAGTCATTAGTGTGTGCTCCCATGTGTATTTTACAGCTTCCCCCCTGAAGAAATTTCCTTGGTAAATGTCAACTTCTACCCAAATTATAGCAGTAGAGAGTATAAACAGGAAGACTACAGAGAGGAGCGTTAGAAAGAAATTCCCTGCCTTTCCCATAGGCTCTGAGTAAGTATCCCATTGGATTAACTGGAGCCCACTTGATTGCTACAGTTTCAATAGCTTGTTCAGACATCGATCGCCGTCATGTCACGAGGAGAAAAGGATTAATAATAGGGTGCTCAGGTTGGCTCAATACTGCTGATAGTGCCTGACAAAAGACCGTCAGTGCGCCTCCCAGGGGGGCGCTGCCCGCGCAGGGAAGCTACAAACAGCATCATTCAGGATTCTGCAGAATAATGATTAACTCAAGAACCTCAGCCTATAAAACCCAACCCACAGTTTTTATTATTTCCAAATGAATTCAGTCTCTGGCTTTCCTTTTCTTCTTGGGCTCACACATGCTCTGGAGTCAGAATCCCCTTGCAGACCTACCACCGTGACTGGGTCCTTGGGAGGCCACGGTGTCTGCAGGACAGCAAGAGAGGCCTTGTTGCATCAAGAGAAACAGGAAGGGCCCTGAGACTTTGGGTTGGGGGACAGGTTCCTGATGGAATTTTACACGAAAGAGTCGCCATCTCCAAGAAAACTCTGTCAGAGTGATGGCTAACGGGTCTTGAGATCTGCAGAGGTCCCCAGTTGTGTGAGGTCCCCTAAAGAAATTCCACCCAGCAGTCCTTTGGGATGAAGATGAAAGAAGGAGATGACATAGAAACAGAGACAAACACAAGACCGTAAAAGAACTGCAGATGTGTGGCCTTCCTAGACTGAGTCTTCCCTGTTTGCCTAAGATTGGGAGAAAGGAGCTAGAAAAGGAAGGTGAATTCTGACTTCTAGTGAAAACAAAGATGGCTTGTAATTCAACAGCTCAAATCTTGCATGACATAATTCGATGGTCAGAACTGACCCAACTGCAGTGAGGTTTTTATTTTTTTTCTTTTGTGTTTTGGTCTTATGAGGGGGCTTAAAAAATTTTGTGGAAAAAAGTATTATATGTTAATCTGTTTTTCCCCAGGGACTTTTTGAAGCCATAGCATGGCAAAAAATAAACTTCCCCAAACTTCTTTTTTTCTGCTCCCACCCCTTAGAAGACAACCATTCTGCCCTGTTTGTTTGTCTTTGAGAGTAAAAGGTGTTAAGAGCATTTATCTTCATAGCTGTACGACTTAATCACAATATGACTTCTTGCATACTGCATTTAGATGATTTCCTGAGTTTTCCTAGCAGCTTTATTTATTTATGCTTTAATGCCTGTAAGAGCTCACGATCTGGTTATTTAACATGCTGCCTCCAGATATGAGGATGAAAAAAGGCATTGGGAGGCCTGCTGCTCTCTCCTATGGTAGCGCCACGAAAAATAACACCATTAACTTGATGTCAGCACTCAGCTTGTTCTTATATATAGGTTTCTTAAAAATACCCAGACTCCTTTAATTAGAGCCACAGAATATTTTAATTATTCCTAAAAGACTGAGCATACGCCACTGATTACAGTAACTATAGGAGATAGGAAACCATTCTGTAGGAATTTATATATATTAATGACTGTGTTTCTATGCCACCTTCATGGGAAGCTGGGCAATTGTTTAGGGCAGTGTGGGTATGCGGCTAGACACAGAGAACTCTGAAGACAATTGAGACCACATGTTACCTGGCATGAGGGAGATGGCGTCGGAGCCCAAGGAATTATCAGAAAAGCAAACTTCTGAGATTTGAGGTAATACCTTGATCAGTTCAACTCAGTTGTCTCTAATCTATTTCTGTAAACCTTTATTAAGCATCTGTTATATGTTAACTAATGTTCTGAGGCTCTTGGGAGAACCGACATTAATAAGAAATACATCTTATTTTCAAAGAGCTATGTTTAAGATAGGAAATATTATTCCCAAAGAAATGAATTACTAACATAATAGAAGATGATGAGTCCAAAGCAGTATTATAGACATATACATTTACATGAAACACAGAAAAATGATGAGCCGTGGCAGGGAATGGTAGAACAAATATAAACTATGAAGCCATGCGGGTTAAATCTTGGGTTAAGTCTGGGACTAAATCCTGGAGGTTCGATTGATAGGCATGCCACTTTGGGAAGAATGTTTTAGCTGCTTTTTGTCTTGGGTATATGTTTGCAAATGAGGAAAGCACCTACTTCAAAACACTTTGGGAGGATTAAGCAAGGTAAGATTTGTAAAAGCATGGCTGAGCCCCGGTGGTGCAGTGGTTGTGTGCTGGACTGAGGCCCACTGGGTTGACGGTCCACATCCAGCAGCAGCTGTCCAGTAGCAAGGCTGGGCTTCCTACTCCCACCAGGGCAGTGATGCCACCAAAAAAAAAAAGATTTACAAAAACACCAAATATAGTTCTTGGTATGATTTTCCTAGCAAGAGCTTAAGAAAGGTCCATTTTCTCAAATGTCTGAAAGTTGCCAAGAGGAGACAAAGAGTGAGCTGGGTTTTGAAGGATGAACAGGAGTTCTCTAAGAATAAAGTAACAGGGCTGTGCCCCGGTGGCGTAAGTGGTTGAGTGTGGAACTGCAGCCCGTGGGCTTGGCGGTTCAAATCCAGCAGCGGCTGGGTAGTGCCCACAACCACCAGAGGCAGTGATGCCCACACACACACAAAAAAAGAATAAAGTAACAATACATAGGAAAATTGAGATGTGACACAGCGAGGTACGTCTGGTAAAACTGATACATAAAAGTGGCATGGGCAACAAGAGAAAATGAAGCCATAGAAGTGGTCCCAACTTAGAAACATATGAAAGGTGTATGTTTGTAGGACCATCACGGAATGTGTGACCACGGGGCATGACCTATCATGCCATCTGAACTTACAGAGCAGTGGACTCTCTCAATTTGCCAGGTAATGTCTTAACAGAGTCTCATGAGTGCGCCCGGATTCTTCCAATGAGTTCGCCAATGTTGTTTATGGTCTCCAGTAGCAAAATGCAAAATAAGATCCACTACAACAACCCCCTGGAATGTAGTCCTTTCAACCTTGCCAAGGTAACTGTGATACATGGACTTTGAGAAGAATTATTAAGGAAATGTTGTACAATATGTTCCTTTATGAATGAGCTAATTGATGGCCAACTTCCGGTGAAGAAGCACCGCTTTCAATAACGCAGCACAGGCATGAAGAGAGAGGCAAAGTTGGCGTTCACTTCCGGGTCATGGCAGTGACAACATGATCGCTGGCTGAGTGTGACACGATTCTCCTTTCTCAAAGGTGAGTCCTGCGTACATTTGAATCAGCAGGCACAGCTCCTGCCCCTCCTGCTCCTGCTTTCCTCATGATGAACTGACAGTTAAATGTGCTAGAACATGCTAGGATATTCATCTTTATTACTAGTCTGTATGCAGCTCCAGGGACCACACTTGCCTCTTTTTGAGAAATGCTTAACATGATCTGTTGATTTAAGAGGGAAACGCAGTTTTTGGATGGAGCTGCAGACACGATCTGCAGAATAAACGTCCTGCATAGCCTACCACAGGAAAGCATGTTAGATCCTTTTTTATAGCTACCCTCGCACGAACCAGGGATGTCCTCTCACAATCCAGGGCTGGCAACACATCCACAAAAAAGGGTCCAAGCTGAGATGACCGTTGTTTGGTGCTGTCGGGTCAGCTTCCATGCACAGCCATCCCAGGGAAGGAGAGGGAGTGACCTATAGGATTTTCCAGACTGCAATCTTTCCTGGTATACATTTCCCGGTCTTTCCCCTACGGAGCTACCAGTTAGGTTTGAACTACCAACCATTTAGCCAGCAGTGGCGGGCTTAATCACTAAGCACCAAACCTCCTTAAAAAGTCAAACAAGTCCCTTTGAAGTTCAGAATGTCTCTCATACTTCTCAAAGTGTTGGGTAGCTAAGGGAGCAATGAGTGATCCAAAATCAGTGGCAAGGAGGGTGTAGGGGGCCTGGTAGGGCTTGATTAAGGGCAATGTAACTGAGAGGAACTATCAAAACCCAAGTGAAGGCTGAGCATGATACTGGGACAAGAGGAACATAAAAGGAAATAGAGGAAAGAACTAGGAGGTCAAGGGTATTTATAGAGGTTGAAATACAGGCAGATACATATGTAAATAGATTTACATATGATGATGGGGAAACAGATCTATGTACATATATTTATAGGTTTAGAATTACGGTAGCAGATGGACATTGAGCCTCTACTCAAGCATTCCCTCAATGAAGAACACTTTGTTCCAATAACCTGGCATTCCATGATGCTCACCTTCCTGACAGGGTTGCTGAAGACAAAGCAGGTGCATAAGTAAATGTGGTGAAGAAAGTTGATGGTGCCTAGCTATCAAAAAATACAGCATTTGGGTCTTAAAGGCTTGAAGGTAAACAAGTGGCCATCTAGCTGAGAAGCAAAAAAGCCCACATGGAAGAAGCACAACAGCCTGTGTGATCATGAGGTGTCAGTGGGATCAGGTATCAGGCATCAAAGTACAAAAAAAATCATATCATTGTGAATGAGGGGGCATGCAGAGTAGAGACCCAAAGCCCATCTGTAGACAACTGGACATCCCCTTACAGAAGGGTCGTGGGGAGGAGACGGGTCAGTCAGAGTGCAGTGTAGCAATGATAAAACATATAACTTTCTTCTCATTCTTTAATGCTTCTACCCCCACACTGTGACGATCCCAATTCTACCTTACACATGCGGCTAGACTAGAGGATGTATATGGGTACAGATAGGAACTGGAAACACAGGGAATCCAGGTCAGATGATTCCTTCAGGACCAGTGGTGAGAGTGGGATACTGGGAGAGTGGAGGGAGGGTGGGGTAGAAAGAGGGAACTGATGACAAGGATCTACACATGACCCCCTTCCTGGGGGACGGACAACAGAAAAGTGAAGGGAGACATCGGACAGTGTAAGAGTCATTATACTTATAAATTTTTATAAATTACAATAATTTATAAATTATCAAGGGTTCATGGCGGGGAGGCAGGGAACCGGGGGCGGGGGGAATGAGGAGCTGATGCCAAAAGCTCAAGTAGAAAGCAAATGTTTTGAGAATGATGAGGGAAACAAATGTTCACATGTGCCTGACACGATGGATGTGTGTATATGGATTGTGATAAGAGTTGTACGAGCCCCCAATAAAATGATTTTTAAAAAGTGCTAGGTACTGAAGAGACAAACAAAGATGAGTAAGATAATTGCTCTCATGAAACTCAGTCTAGTGGAGACAGAATACCAACAAATAATTGTAACACAGATTATCATTTGAATGAAAGTTTCTGCCAGATTCTTCGGGAGCACAGAGGAGAGTGAGTAACTCTTTCCAAATCTTGACTATTACGCTACCACTACTGAAATACATACAACACAGAAGTTTGTGCACGATAGCATGTTTTTAAGAAACAAATGGATAAATAACTAAAGACAATCAGCTCCCAAATAAAAATTTTGTGATATTAAGCGAATAAATTATTTAACCATGTAATGTAATGAAATGAAATGAAACAATTTAACAAGCTTCCAGTGTACAAAAGACTCTGGGATCATGGAAAACTCTTTGCTGAGAGGAGAGCGGAGGGAAGAGATGAGAGGGACATTAATGGAGACAATGACCTTTAAGCTCACCCTTGAAGAACGAGCGAGCCGGGACTCCCTTCATATCCAAATGGATGAAACTAGGTTTTTGGTAAAGTAAAAAGACTATTCAAAGGCGTGTGAGAATATGTATGTTTAGTCCAGGGGACTCTTTGGTGAGCAACTTAGTATCTCTGTAGTCAGATAGTTGTAAGAAAGTGGTACGAAGTGAGACCGGGAGATAATAATAATAATAATAATAATAATAATAATAATAATAATAATACCTACTAATGTTGCTAACAGGAATCCTGGTGGCTTAGCGGGTGACACACTGAGCTGCTAAGCACAAGGTCGGCAGTTTGAACCCACAAGCTGCTCTGAGGGAGGAAGATGAGGCTCTCTGCTCCTGTAAAGATGTACCGCCTCTGAAGCCTCCAGGGGGCAGTTCTATTCTATACTCTCGCATTGCTATGGGTCAGAGGGGCTTGAGAGCAACGAGAATGTTGTCAACCAGTCAGCTGGACGGATGGCTGTAACTACGGGCCCACGCACTGCAGTGGTGAGGGTGGTGGTCGGCAGGTTGGCGTTGGGTTCTGTTGTCCCTGAGCTGCTGCGGTGGGTTGGCGTCTGCTCAGCGGTGCCTAGCAAGAGCAATCGTGTAGTCTGTCCAGTGCTCACCGTGGTGCCTGCCATCTGGCCAGGCACTGAGCCGCGAACTTGACATGCGTGCCATTCAAAACAACACGAAGACATAGGTGTGCTTATTAGAATCTCTACGTTGCGAATTGAGGAACTTGGGTTCCGTCAGGATAAACCGTTTACTCAAGATCGCAAAGTAGCAAAGATGGATTTGAAGGCTTTCTTTTACTTCAGCGATCCCCCAGTACAGTAAGAGAATATCATAGAGTTTTCAGATTTATGATAAAATGAGAAAAAAACAAGGAAAACACAGCGCTTTTGAGGATACGGCTTCAAAATGACCCCCTCCCTAGAAGTATGTGCTGCAGAGGACAACACGAAATCTACAGGGGCTGGAAGCAAACCAAGAAGGACAGAGAGGGAAGGTCTAGACCCTATAGTGACATACCCATCCTGGAGGACTACACCCTGCATGGAACTGCTAAGGCACAGAGAGGACTGAAATTGATGTCATCTACAACGTATCTCATCTTTAGCCATTAGTGTTCAGTGTGTCAAATCTATTCTTGAGATGGTCTTTAAATTCAAGGTCATATTTGGACCCTGGTGCACTTGTTTCCATTTTCTTCAGCTTCAATTTGAAATTGCATCCGAGCAGTTAAAGGTCTGTTCCACACGTGAGTCCTCGTCTTGTTCTGTCTGATGATAGTGAGTGTCTTCCAGGGTCTCTTTCCACAGATGTAGCTGGTCGAGTCCCTGTGTCTCACCTGATGAGACCCGTATGTATAAACCAAAAGACCAAACTCACGTCAAGCTGATTCAGACTCAGAGTAATCCCATCTGTAGGGTCACTGATTCTGTCGACAAACGGTATCTCCAATGGTCATTGGTCTTACAAAATTCTATTTTGCAATCTCTTGCTCATCAAGACCATAGTTTCCAAATGCTGATTCTTTTTTTATTTTGTTTCCAACTTTTTTTTGGGGGGGGGGCATCATTGCTCTCCGGTGGTGGGAGTAGCAGGCCCAGCCCCACTGCTGGAATTGAACCTCCATCCCAGTGGGCCGCAGTCCCGCGCACAACCACTACGCCACCGGGGCTCAGCCCTTGTTTCCAACTTTTGTATGTCAATCATCAGCCATCATCTATGCATCTTGATTGCATGCTTGATCAATTTCAGACTGCAGGATTATTCAAAATCTCTAATTTCTTCACCTTTGGCATTAGTAATTGATTCCTACATTTGAATAATAGTTGTATTAACTGAGCTTCCTTGCAGGCATAGGCATATCCACCCATCACTGACAACATCGCCTACTTCAAGATGGATCTTGAAATGCCCTTTCTGACAACGAATACAACATACAACACGATGCCTCTTCAGTCTACCATTCCCAGCAGAGTCCACCAGATGTCTGTCTGATGCCCAATGGACGTCAGTCCCGCACACAATCGCTACGCCACTGGGGCTCAGCAAATCCACCATCCTTTCTTTCTTTTTTTTTTGGGGGGGGGGCATCACTGCGCTCAGGTGGTGGGAGTAGGAGGCCCAGACTTTGCTCGGTGGAGCTGGAATCGAACCTCCATCCCAGTGGGCCGCAGTCCCGCGCACAACCACTACGCCACCGGGGCTCAGCCCCACCATCCTTTCATGGGAGAAGGACAGAGGAGTCTGCTTCTGTGAAAATGACAACCTTGGACACTTTTTGGGGCAGATCTTCTTTGTCCTGTGGGCTCACTTGATGGCCCACAGCAACAACAACTTAAGAAGGGGATAGAGGAGCCTGAGGACGAAGACAGAGACCAGGGGGAGGGTGAGCACAAGAGGCCAAAAAGCAGATGCCGAGAACCTTGAGTTTAGAAGAGTGAACGGATGGAAGGCCTGGCGTCAAACCATGAAGCGGTACAGCAGATGGCCTCGGTGATCAATGACCAGTGATCAATGAGAGGCTGAGCAGGAAGAGGCGGAAGATGGTTCAGATCAGACATGTTTGACTTTAAGAACAATCAGATAAGCATATGCTTTCTTTTTTTTTATTTTTTGAATCATTTTCTTGGGGGCTCGGACAACTCTTAGCATGATCTAAACATACAGGCACTGTATGCAGAGCACATTTGCACATCTGTTGCCATCAACATTCTCAAAACGTTTTCTACTTCAGCCCTTGGCATTATCTCCTCATTTTCCCCCTCCCTCCCCGGGCCCCCCTCCCGCGTGGACCCTTGATAATGTATACATTATTATTATTTTGTCATATCATACACTGTCCGATGTCTGGTTCTGTCTCACCCAGCTTCTGTGGGGGGACGGGGACGGGGGTGGAGTCTAATACAGCCATGAAACTTGACATAGGATTAAATGCTCATGTTTTAAAGAATAGATGTTTTGTTATGTAGCGTGAAGTGTTTGATAAATAAATGGAATTATTCTGAGGCACGGGAAGTATGGAGTGTCATCACAGGACTTCCGCCAATCTCATGTTCACTGCCAGGCTTGGTTCGCCGATGAGTCAGAGAAACATTAGTGAACTGGGAAAAAACCATGCTTGGAGGGGAGGGAGCTATTGTGAACTCATCAGAAAGGCTAAAAGAATGGCGATTCAGTGCTAGCAGGTCCTCTGAGGAAAGATGCCCGGGAGACGTTATGAAGTGGTAGGAGGTATCTATAGTGATCCAGACAAGGCAAAAGATAACGATGTGGTGGTTTCAGAACACACGTACCTGGCATCGTTTCTGAATTTCTCTGCCAGTGAAGACTAACCAATCAAACGCACCCCTTGAAAATATGAATGCTTAGGATGACTGTTGCTTTTTGAAGACAGAAATGCCTGGGACACAATACCCATCTCTGGACAATGAGACCCACATCCGCTTCTCTTGTCTCCCCAATTAAAGGAAAAGACCTGAAGACCTGCCCTTCAGGATGGCAGACCCCGGCGGAGGGCAGATTGTGTGACCTCCTCCTGAATAAAACGGGGAAGGGGACTGGGCAGTAAATCCTGGCCTGGCGAACATCCGCCCGGTAGTAAATCGGAATCCTCGCCGTGCCCCCTTTATTATCACATTCACAGCATGAAGTTATGAGCCTCCTCCCAGCTTCTGCTATAAAAATGTGATGGATGGTAGGGAAACCTCAGGGAGTTAATCTATTCTTCCATTAAATTTTACTTTAATTGGTCTGTGAGTCAATCAGAAACTCACTAGACAGTGAATTAAGAAAGAAAAGAATGAAACAGAAAAAGAGCTTTCTTTTGCAGTTACTATATTATAATGCAGGATTATTCTTCCATTGAAAGAAAAGGGAGACCATTGGTCCAGACAAGGAACTCCTGATTCTGTAAAGAACATGAGAGAAAAACAGGCAAACCATGAATCCTTCTCATCGGTGACATTAACACATATGACATTTACACACAGTCACATGGACACCCCACCACGGAGAAGCAGGCTTTGCAGGCTCCCTCCGCCTCCATCGCCGGAGTCGTAATTAGAACGACAGAGGAAGAAGTCTGAATTACCGCCTCTAGGAAAATTAATACAAAGAAAAACAAGCGGTCAAAACCTCTTTCATCAGTAACCTAACTCTGTAGGTGTAAAAGAAGGGAGATGCTGAGGACCCAGGATGGATCGGAGGAGATTTTCCTGGGTTCAGTTAGTAAAATGTTTGTGCAGCCTTTAATGGGCTCTGATAAAGATTCTCAGGATCTAATAATGGCCTCTCTGGACTTCTTGTCTAATTAGGGGAGTAAGGAGTGAGCCAGCTTGGAACTGAGCACTGCTTGGGATGAGGGAGTGGGGGGGTGGGGTGGGGGGGAACAGAGCCAAAGCGAAATGACTAAACAGACCAGGGCGTAGCAGCAGAAAACGACAAGGGCGGGCACGTCTTTAAGGACTGTGCTCCAGAGCTGACAACAGAAGTTTACGCCTTGAAATATATGATAATAAGGTTTTATGGGAGTAAGCCCCAGGGACCCAAATGTCTCCCTGTAAACAACGGGCTGCAGGGAAAAAAAAAAAAAGCCAAGGTTTGAGGAGTGTACTTAGTCTTCGCTTCATGATCAAATAAAGGGGGGGGGGGCACAAAGAGCAGTGAAGACACGGAAGCGCTCCCCTTATTCTCCCCACAGAACCCTGAGCCGCAGCAAGTGCCCTCTGACAGCCAGTGTCGTGTAGGAATATAGTTGTCCCACGTGAAGACAAGGGCGGGAAGGAGGGGCTGCCGCCCAAGCCTGCAGTTGAAGGAGGAGAACCCGGTCAAGGGCTGTCTCTCCTCTCCTCACACCCGGGCCATAGATGGCCGAACACCAAACAGTTCAAGGTGAGGACCACAGAAGTGGGACTACTGGGAGAGCACCCGACGGACTTCAACCCTTGAAGTGTGTACGATTTATCCACGTGCTGCACAGGGAAGTCCGGTCTGTTCCCACAAGTCCCCGGTTCAGGCCGGGGTCCCTCAAGGGCTAGTCCCTGAGGAGGCCCATGCACCCCGTGAGGATTTCTTTTGCAGAGTCGGGTCTGGGGAAGCCCACAGGGAGCCTTCAGCCGTGTCCCCTGGAGAGGAGACCAGGTTGCCTTCTAAATTTCTCATGCTCCGAGATAACGCTTCTGTCCTCTTTCGATAAGCATCATGCTATTGCGGTCGGCCTGAGTTCCACCTTCCATATTCAAAAGGTATTTGTTGTCTCCTAATCGCATCAGACCCAGGATCATTAGGGGGCTTGTCTCTTGGTGGGAGGCTTGGGTGTGAAAAGGTTACTCAGTCATCGCTTGCCTCTGGCGACAGGGAAAGCCACACATGGGGCTCCTCAAACAGGAAGTCAAAGCCAGGCCTGACCCCTGGATGAACCCCGTGCATTTGCGGCCCGGGGGCCTGATGAATCGCCAGAGACAGGGCTGCGCGGGGCCTCTGTGTCCGTCCATCCGTCCGTCCGTGCTTACGCCTCTGTGTGCATGTGTGGAGGTGGGTGGCACTCAGGGGAAGGAGGGTGTGAAGGTTCTGGATAATTATGAAAATGAGATCTTTTATAGCAGGCTTCCAGCTCAATTTGGGCTGACAGCTCATGAACAGATCATCCGAAGTCTTAATAGGCCCATGCTGGTTCAATAGTTGTGTGGTTCAATCATGCACATTTGTGCCACAGCTGACGCAGGCGGCAGACCCAGATGCTTCGGAGTCTATATTTAACATTCGGGGGTGGGGGTGGGGGTGGGATGGGGGCGGGGGGAGCAAGGCTACATAAAGCAAACGCTGACAAACCTAAAGCCACGATGGACTCTGACTTTGGTCAGCCCAGGACATAGCCTGGCATGCTTCCCCAAACAAAACGCCGAGTGGGACGGCTCACCGGCGACTGATGACGCCAGTCTCCCTCTCCGTGATGGCGCTGTCCTGATGGAGCAGGGACAGCTAACACGTTCCAAGGGGTTTGCATTCAAAACTCACGGGGTCCCCGTGGAAAATCTTCTCTGGCTTTTTCCTGACCTGTCCTGGCTCCTGGGCGTGGGTGTGATTTTGTCAAATGATGTCAAGACATCGAGGGGCCCCTGGCGTATCCTGAGTTCTGCAAGAATGTGTTTCCTGAGTATTCCTGACAATGGACTTGGGACCAGAGGGGTGGATGAGCTTAGGCGAGGCAGTGCTTCCTGCTTGCAGGCGCTCTGAGTCCAGGCAGCATTGGAAACACTTTGTTATTTCTCTCTGTGTTTGCCGGAGCTGCTCAGAGCTTCGCAGGGGGGCAGGGAGAAAGCGGGGTTGCTAACCTGTGTGGCATCTGGCTTCCAGCAGGGAGAAAGGCCCATCCGCTTCACCCCTCAGGCTTCTTTAACTGAATTAGCCGTATTAAGTGCCTTGGTAGCCCAGGGAATGAACGTCGTCGATCAGTGCCTGGGCAGGCAGGTTTGGAGGGTATAATTCTGCCGGAGGAGAATGGACTCCCCAGCACATGGACCTAAACTGCAGAGTAACAGAGCCCTAAATCTCCAGTTGCAGATTTACAGCCTCCATTCTCCTTCTTTACTGCAAATACAATCCGGCAGTAATGGTCTAACACAGCAACACCATCACCAACTGGCTGATGGCTCGCATAAAAGCAATGTCAACCAAAAACTATGAGTTTATAAAAGAGAACAAACCCTCAACAGTGACAAGAACATGAAACCCATTAACAATTTAAACACTCTCCATTTTTTATTTCCCACCTTGAAGCTATTATTTGCTGATAGAAGGCTTCGCCGTGGAGTTCACCAGTGCAAGGGAGGTTAGGAAACTGGCTTAACTCCTCGGACAGGAGGGTATGTGGTCTGAACCATTTGATGGTGTGGCTTGAACCCTTGTTAATGGGACTGCCACCTGGTAACCTGTAACTCAAAGGAAGGTCTCAGAAAGCTGCGCGTGTGACAGCAGCTCCCCTAGTTGGCTTATCATATTATTCTCAGGAGCACACCGAATAAATATGGCTGAAATTGGACTTATTGGTCTATTGAACATGCCATGCCTTGGGTCTATAGCGTAGAAAGAGTGGTAGATTTATTTTTCTTTGATAAACTAAAAGAAGGGGTCAAACCTTGGCATTTTGACATTCGATAAAGGCTATGACCACCGGACTACTTCTCTGTGGACTTAACCCTGCCGAGGCTGTGATACCGAACATAGTCGGTCGTCCAGAATCACCTTCCAGCCTTTAGGTAACCAAACACAAAGACTATAATTGATCTGTCCAACTTAACTGTAAGATTTTTCTCATTCTCCCTACCCCCCACAAAAAAGTATTCCTGTGAAAGTTCCTGGGGAAAATGTTTAAGTACATAATTTTCTCCCTTCCCTCACCTCCCAGTAAAAGTGAAGACAGGACCTTTAAGAGGTCCCATCATTGGGACCAAATTCTCCCTTCTGTTCTTTTTTTTTTCCTTTCTGTTTTTTAAATCACACCCACCGACAGGCAATTTTTAACTTTCCGTGTATGCAATTTAGTAAATGATTCGCCTTTTGGAGATAGGATTTATCATCCCTCCTTAGTACCAAAAAGGGGAAAAACACACTGTTCTTGTTAAGACCAACCCCCTCCCCCCAAACAGTGCATGTTGAGCATGGTCATATATACACATATATATGTGTACATATATATGTATATCTGCACAAATAATGCCAATAAAGTTAAGTTCCTGATTTACATATATTGTGCTGATTACTGGGGCAATTTATTATGAAATTTAATCTGTCCTAATGGGCCTGAGGGAAGCACAAATAAAATGGAGGGATAAATACGTATTTGGCAGCAAAATGAATGCCATCAATATATATAAATACAGGTTTCAGTGATGCGCAAGATAGTGTGTTATAAGAAAATTCCCATAGTTGGGGGCATTTTAAAGTGCCTGACTCACAAAGGACTATCAATCAACTTATTTGTTGATGCTTAATCTGCACTATTTTTTTTTTATAAAAAAAATTTGGGCTATTTTTTAAGGTTATTTCATCCTGCTTTAGTTTCGTGAACCTAGACTTTCTAGTGGGGCAGACATCGCACCTGTTGACTTTACAAGTGCCTTCTCGAGAAAGGAGAGAGAAAGAAAAAAGATGGGAAGGAAGATATGCTATGACTTTCAATCTGTGATGAGAGACAAGGCATGAACAAATAAAAGGTTTCGTGTTCTTTCTTTCTTTCTAGCGAGCCAGGAAATCAAGCCACCATCATCCTAGTTCCAAAAGGGTTGTTAGAGATGGTTCGTCCCGATAGCTGGTCGTGGCCAGGGCTCACCTGATTGGGCTTTCAGCGTGGACAATAGTGGAATGCATGGCAGCTCTTCTGGACCCACACAATCAACTCCAAGGAAGCCTTTCTCCAGCTTGAGTCATAACCATAAATCCTGCCCCATCCCCACATTCCAGTAACAAAGTTCTTCCTTCCTCCCTCGCCCCTAAACAAAGGGGACAACAGTGTGCTTGGTGGGAACATCTTGAAATAAGATATGGCTCCCCAAATGGAAGGAAGTCACAGGGGAGATTGACGCCATAAAGGCAGTTCTACCCTATTGAAAGGCCAGCAGATGGAGTCATAAACATTTCCTTCTCCCCTTGCTAACAGCCACCGAGTCAGCTTCATCTTTATCTTTATCTTCCTGTCAGGTCATAAATACCTCTCACTCAAGCTTCACTCACAGCTGGGTTGTGCCAGGCAAGTTTACTTCCTGTTAAAGGTTCATTTCAGCAAACATTTAGAAGTCGATGGGGGTGGGGGGCCGAAAATTCTGCTGCCGAGACACAGTTGGAGCATAGCACACTATAGGAAGCTTGGAGACCACAAAGAAGGGAGTTAGTGAGATTGAGAAATGACCAAAGTGCTTATAAAGATCCACTGAGAAGGGAATGCCTTCCCTGGGAAAGCGACTCAAAGAATGAGTTAAACATTGTACTTGTCACTAGCAAATAAACAAAGAACAGAAAAGACCTGAGCTAAGTGTTCTTTCTTCGAGAAAATACAAAAGGCGGCATGGCATCTTTCCATGTGCACCTGGGTCTAAGCCTGGATCATCACGCTAGATGATGAAAACAGAAGAGATCTTGGGGTAGCTCTAGACACAGTCTTCACTTAGAGCAGGGCTTGGAGAAAGAAAGAATTCCTTGGTGTACAGATTTGGGACACACAAGGAATGAGTGACCTTCTGACTCTGCTTGCTTCCAACAAAGCAGGTCTGAGCTTGGGAAAGCATCTCTCTGAAGGACTCTGGACAGGCCCCTACATGATGGGGTCTCGCATTCCGGAACCTGGAAGACACAGTATCTTCCCCTTAGATGTGGTTAGAGGAATGGCTCCTTACGGGTCTCTGGGATATTTCTGGTTCTCAAAAATGGCTGTTGTCTTCATAAGGTACAAATGACAATTTGATTGCTAAAAGCAGCATTTTAATAAATACATTCTGGTAAAATAGTCAACATGCCTTAAACAACAATGATAGGGCCAGGCTGTTGTTGCGTTCGAGAAGTTGAGTCTTGGTCAAGAGAGAGATTGGACAAAATAGCTTCATCATACTTTGTAATGGACGGCTCTGTACTTGTTTACTTTATTTGTCTTGATTTTTACATGTACTTTTACTTTTGGTGAAAACATATACGACAAAATATGTGCCCATTTAATAACTTTTCATGTGCAGTTCAATGGCCAAATCATATTATTCTACTACTGTTAATTGAGACTCTTTGTCCCTTCAAGTTATCATCTATACTTGGAGTCACTTGTATTTGATCTCATTCATATAGGTAATTCTTTAAGAGAATGAATTCTGGGAGCAAAGGAAGGGGGAGGAAGACAGTGGACACATCCTGGCCAAGCCTGGAAAACGATATCCCTGCTCAGAGCAGCAAGGGCACAGAGAGGGCCACATGGCCGGCCCCACTATGAGGCACGACATCCCACACTGACCTGTACATAGCCCTGTAGGGGACAACACTGGAGGCACAGCGTGGGAATTGTGCCTGATGTGACTCCACCACACCGAGGCAAAACACTAAGGATGTGCCACAGAACAGCAAGAGGAGCAGAGCAAGGAAGTCCCGAGGGAGTACCAAAAACAGACTTTGGGGCAAGGGCGTGGCACCCATCTGACTCAACCAGAAAACACTCCTAAAGGTCAACAAATAGGCCCTGAACTATTTACAAGCTTTTCTCTTTTTTTGGTCAATGGTTGGTTTTGTTTTGTTTTGTTGCTTTGTTTTGCACTGTCTTGTTTTCCTACATATTATTATCTCCACAGGTCTATCTATATAAGATAGGCGGGATAAACAATCTGGAGGAGAAAACAATGGGACTAACAGCTCCGGGTGACATGGGAAGGGGGGAGGTGGAGGAAAGGAAATGGTGCTAACCAACCCAGGGACAAGGGAACAACTAGTGATCCAAAATAAGTGGCAAGAAGGGTATAGGAGGTCTGGTAGGGTTTGATCAAGGGCAATGTAACCAAGAGGAATTACTGAAACTCAAGTGAAGGCTGAGCACGATAGTAGGACAAGGAAAGGGAAACAGGAAAGGACTAGGAGGCAAAGAGCATTTATAGAGGTCTAAATACTAACACGTACATATGTAAATATATTTTTATATGATGATGGAGAAATAGATCTATATGCATATTTTTTAGATTTAGTATTAAGATAGCAGATGAACATGGGGCCTTCACTCAAGTACTCTGTCAATGCAAGCATCCCAGTTCTATCAAACTGGCATCCCATGATGCTCACCTTCCCGACGCCATTGCTGAAAACAAAGCAGGTATATAAGCAAATGTGGTGAAGAAAGCTGATGGTGCCTGGCTATCAAAAGATATAGCATCTGGGGTCTTAAAGGCTTGAAGATAAACAAGCAGCCATCTAGGTCAGAAGGAACAAAGCCTACATGGAAGAAGCACATCAGCCTGTATGATCACAGGGTAATGGGATCAGGCATCAAAGAACAAAAAATAATATCATTATGAATGAGAGGAGCATGGAGTGGGACCCAAAGCCCATCTATAGGCAACTGGATATCCCCTTACAGAAGGGTCGTGGGGAGGAGATGAGTCAGTCAAGGTGCAGTGCAGCAATGATGAAACATATAACTTTCCTCTAATTGTTTCATGCATTCAGCCCCCAACCCCCCGCCATGATCCAAATTGTACTTTAAAAATCTGGCTAGGTCAGAGCATGTACATTGGTACAGACAGAAACTGGAAACACAAGGAATCCAAGACAGATAAACACCTCAGGACCAATAATGAGAGCAGTGATACCAGGAGGATAAGGGGAAGGTGGGTAGAAAGGGGGAAACTGGTCACAAGGATCTACATATAACCCTCCTCCCTGGGGGTCTGACAACAGAAAAGTGGGTGAAGGGAGATGCTGGACAGTGTAAGACATGAAAAAAATATAAATTATCAAGGGTTCCTAATAGGGGTTTGGAGGAAGGGGGAAAATGAGGAGCTGATACCAAGGCTTCAAGTGGAAAGCAAATGTTTTGAGAATGATGATGGCAACAAATGTGCAAATGTGCTTGACACGATGGATGGATGTGTGGATTGTGATGAGAGTTGTACGATCTACCAATAAAATGATAAAAAAGAATGCGTCAGGCAAACATTCTTTATTTCAAAGATTTAAAAAAAAAATCATTTTACTCATCATTCTCAAAACGCTTGCTTTCCACTTGAGCCCTTGCTATCAGCTCATTTTCCTCCTCCCTCCTCTCTCCCCCATGTACCCCTGATAATTTATAAATTTTTATTATTTTGTCATATCTTACACTGTCCAACCTCTGCAAACATTCCTTCTTACTGAACCAAACTGTTGTTTGATTTTACAATGACTTAATTAGATGGTTTTGACTCAACTTTCGCAATTGCGTCCATGAAGTATATTTGTGAGTTAACTAAGTCTCGGTCACAGTAGATTTTGGTAAGTTTGGTTCTTATGAGAATGTATTATCCTATTCTACATGTCTGCTTCTGCGATGAGATTCCACTGATGAGGTCCTTGATACAAGTGTTCAGTAAGGAGAGAGAGGGACCGTTCTTTCTTCAGAGGCCCATGCACAGGAGATAGCAGTTCATGGATACAATGACGCTTGCAGTTCGTTTCCTTCTTTTTTTCTTTTTGGGCATCACTGCCCTCAGGGGGTGGGAGTAGGAGCCCCAGCTTTTGCTCCTGTGGAGCTGGAATTGAACCTTCATCCCAGTGGGTCGCAGTCCCGCGCACAACCACGACGCCACCGGGGCTCAGCCTTGTTTGCTTCTCAGATTCCTGACACTACCCTTCTGCTGCTCCAGGAAGGCGGAGACAAACTCTCGGATGGCAATTGGCCAGCTTTAAGGCTCTCAGGACTCCTCAGTGCACTGAAAGGTAGAACAGAGATGCTGAAGACAACATTCGGCCACATGACTGGATAGACCCTGAGAACCAGGACCCTAAACCTTTGAACCTACATGTGATCTAAGAGAGAAAGACGAAGATGGTGCGAGTAAGTTTGCTTTGGTGGTTAAGACAATTGGGATGGATTCCCTGGTGGGGCACTTAACTAGCTGTGTGACCTTGGGCTGACTGAACCATTTGGTGCTTCAGTTTCCTCCTTTGTAAAATGGGTACCGTAAGCGTACCTTTCTAAGAGGGTTATGAGGAATAAATTATATATAAATGACTTAGAATGAAATACGGCACATTGAAACGGCATTTTCTACCGAGTCCAATCTGACTCATAGTGACCCTATGGGGTTTCTGAGACAGTCCCATCTTTCTCCCCTGTAATATGGAAAATATAAGTGATTTCATCACCCAGATGGCATCTCAAACAAAGGGTGTTCAGTTTAGTCTTCAAGAGGTTCTAATAGACTAAATATGAGTCCTACAATGGCCACTCGAAGCTTTCCACAAACGGGGCTAATTTTCCTCTCTCTTGTGTTATTCAGTGGGCTGCGAACTGCAAGTCCAATAGTTCAAAATCACCAGGTGTTCTGAGGGGGAAAGACGAGGCTTCCTGCTCCTGTAAAGATGTCTACTCTGTCCTCTAGGGCCGCTGAGCTAGCACGGACCTGACGGTAAGGGGGTTGTTTGGGTTGAAACACAGCTTTGCAGGGGAGCACTGGGGATTCAGTGGGAGAGGGAAGTGTGTCAGTGGGGGGTTTGAGTTGTTACGGTGCCGAGCAAGTTTCTGCAGAGTCTACAGACCAGGATGGACTAGGAGAAAGCTGGGCAACCTATTGCTAACAACCCGCCAGGAAAACCGGCCCTGGCCAGCTCTGCAGTTAGACACGGCAGTGGCCTAGGCCAGCTAAGGTTCCCTTGTGCTCTTGTGCTGGTTTGAGCTTTTTGGGTGTCCATGACACTTCCGTCCGTCTCCATCTTTACCTGTTAAAATAACAGCATCTCAGGGTGTTTCTCCTGCAATGATATTTTTATCGACAGATTTTACTTCTTCCATTATAGCTCTTCTTTTTCCACTCAGTTCTGTGGTTCAATCCCATCGTGGGGGGGGGGCGCTAGACCAGGGGTTCTCCACCTCCCCAGTGCCTCCACCCTTTCACACAGCTCCTCATGGGATGGGGACCCCCCAACCATAAAATTGTTTTTGTTGCTACTTCATCACTGTCCTTGTGCTACTGTGATGAATTGGGAGACCCCTGTGAAAGGGTTGTTAGACCTCCAAAGGGGTCACGGCCCACAGGTTGAGAACCGCTGGACTAGACGTCATCAATGCTATCGACTTCCCTCTCCACCCCCCGCCCCCCTACACTGGGGCTTTCTTATTCAAACAAAAAGACTTAAAAAAATTTTTTTTTTGGTGGGCATCACTGCCTCTGGTGGTCGTGGGTGCTACCCAGTGCTGCTCCTGAGAGCCGCCGCTGGATTTGAACCGCCAAGCCCGTGGGCCGCAGTCCCGCACTCAACCACTTATGCCACCAGGGCTCAGCCCCCAAAAGCCTTTTTTATTTTTTTCCAAACAGGTTTAATTTTATCCTGATTCAAATCAGCTACTTGATGGATCATGGGGTTTTAGGGCTGTCAACATTTTTGGAGGCTGAAATGATCTAATTTCTCCTTTCACAAAGCCTAGAGAGGTGGAGCACTTTGTCCAGACACCACATGCTTTACTTTGGCCAGTGGAGAGTTCTCTGAAGGTAAGTCCCCCAAGCCTCCCCTTCCTCCTCCTCCTTCTCAGTGCTCTCATCAGACGGGTCTCCTGGGAGCTGCTGTAGTGGTTGTCTGAGTCCACCAGGAGCACGGGGTGGGGGTGGGGGGAGGACTTCTTACTCCCGCAAAGGGTTATAGTCTCAGACACTCATAGGGACAGGCCTAACCTGTCTCTGGACTTGCGGTGAGTTGGCATCGACTCCTTGGCAGTGCGTTTGGTCTCGTTTGGATTCCCTGTGCCCAGAGTGCTTAGAAAAGAGGCAGTGCTCAGGAGACACTCGGAAACGACCTGCGCGTTCACGTGCGCCAGACTGTGGGGAAGAAAGGAGACCGCGAGCCTCCTCAACCCTCCGGGCTGCCTCGTTCAGTCTCAGAGCGCTCTCTTCCGTCTAAAGCAACTATCTGAATTGGGCTGCCAATTCGAAGGCACGGGAAAGAAATGCCCCCGGGTGTGCAGCCGAGGTCGTGGATTGTATGTGTCCTGTACTAGGCCTTCCTTCAGTCATCTGGCAAAGGTTTCTGAGCCCTCTTTACGTGCATTCACTGTAAGATGTGCACACGCAAGCCTTGACGATGAAGAAGGCCAAACCTCGCCTGGGATTGGTCACAAGGAAGACCTACGTGTGACCTGACTAAAGCTCTCTGAACGAGCCGGCATGGAAGCAGGGCAATGAGGAGCTGTAGGGGGGCTATGTGGGTAGGAGTTCCCTGGAGGGAGGAAGCTGTCAGTATCCTGTGGCCCGGCTGTGTTTTCTTTTTTATGGGCTTCTATCTGCAAATGTGGCCGGTACTTCTGATTTGTCTCCTACCACCGGTTTCCTTTCCTCTAAGATTTAAAGATAATCCTCTTATTCTCAGATTTAAAGATAATCACCCCCCCTCCCATGAAAGTATTGTTGGTCAAAGGTTGTCCAACTACCATTATATGCATACATTTTAATAGTAGTGATGTAGGATTCCTTTTTAATTTTTGAAGTGCTTTATATCTCTCTTTTCAATAATCCTTTAAAAAGTCATTTTATTGGGGGCTCATACACCTCATATCGCAACCCATCCACCCATCCATTGTACGTCAAGCACATTTGTGCATTTGTTGCCCTCATCATTCTTAAAACATTTGCTTTCTACGTAAGCCCTTGGTATTACCTCCTCATTTCCTCTCTCCCTCTTGGCTCCCCCCTCCCTCACGAACCTTTGATAACTTATAAATTATTCTTATCTTGTAACAACCTTTAAAAA
Organism: Nesogale talazaci; assembly: GCA_004026705.1. Taxonomy (NCBI): domain Eukaryota; kingdom Metazoa; phylum Chordata; class Mammalia; order Afrosoricida; family Tenrecidae; genus Nesogale; species Nesogale talazaci. The sequence continues at coordinate 20,542 of PVJH01013411.1, read as the reverse complement.
AACTCCAAAAAACAAAAAAACACTAACAACCAGCAAAACTCACTGCCATCAAGTTAATTCTGACTCACCGTGACCGGCTAGGACAGAGGAGAACTGTCCCTGTGGGTTTCGGAGTTTGTAAATCTTTAGAGGAGCCGCCAGCCTCAGCTTTCTTCTGCAGAGCAGTGGGTGGGCTTGAACCACCCACCATGTTGCTAGCAGTCCAACATATAACCCAGGATGCTTCAACAAACCGAGAAAGAGCCAAATGCAAACCATATACCCGTATATGTATATAGGCTATGCAATGACTATGATTTCATGTTCTAACAGTCTTCTATTTTATTCATGGAATCTCTTTATAAATTTCCCTCAGGGAGAAAATCAGAAGAACATTTTTTATTATAACACACTGCTTATTTTCTTTATTGCTAACCATGTTGTGCAATTACCTGATTGACTGATTTACTTTTGTTAAAAGGGGTTTTCTATGGAACATTTCTTGGCTTTATTTAGCAATTGATGAGTGGAGGTGTCTGGTTTAGAAGGAGAGAAGAGTTTCAAGGGCAGTCTTAAGTGGAAGAGTTTTATTGGCAACAGACACACAGGAACAAGGAAGTTATACTGTCCAAAATGGATTGATCAGTTCTAAGTATTTTCGCTGTTTGGCATATTGGGAACTTTCATAGTTGGGGCATATACTATAGTTAAGGTGCCAAGTGCTGAACGGTTGACTTAGGCTTTGGCTTGCAGAGAAGTCAGATATTTAAAGGAAATGGAATTTTGGTTAGGTTTTGGTTTGCTGACAGGGATCTTAGCATAAGCGACTTCATCCTGGGTTTTGTGAAGTCCAATGAGCACATCTTAACTTTTGACTCCCCCAAGTCGAACAAACACCCCATGAGAGCAGAAGGCTTGTTTATCCTGTTCTTTAATTACAATAAAAATTGCTAAATCGACAAGTGAACGTTATACAGTACTATCTCTAAGGCAAGCAGGACATAATGATACAAGTGAGGTGTCCATGGGACCAGGTATCAGGCATCTAAGACCCAAAATAAAACCATACCCAAGGTGTGTGGGGGGGACGACACAATGGAAGGGAGGCCCAATGTCCATCTGTAGACAATTGGACAGCTCCTCACAGAGGGGTCACAGGGAAGGGATGAGCCAGTCAGGGTGCAGTATAGCACCGATGAAACACACCACTTTCCTGTAGTTCTTTGGTGCTTCCTTCCCCACAATCATGACCTCAATGCTACCTTACAAATGCTACAGAGAAGAGTCCACAACACAGGGACTCCAAGATAGATGCCCGCCCCCCCACCTCCCAGGGCCAACAATGAGTAGAGATACCAGGAGGATTAAGGGACAGTGGGGACAGAAAGAGGGACTCAATCACCAGCATCAATCTAGAATCCCCTCCCAGGGGGCGGATAATGAAAAAGTGGGTGAGGGGCGATGGAGGACGATGTAAGATATGAAAATAATAATCTATAACTTATTGAGGGTTCGTGAGGGCTGGGCAGGGAGAGGGAAGGAAGAAATGGGGAGCTGATATCCAGGGATTCAAGCGGGGAGAGATGTCGGCATATGTGCAAATGTGCCTGACACACTGGAGGAATGTATGGATTGCGACAAGAGATGGAAGAGTCCCCCCAAAAAAGTATTTAAAAAGTGAAAATGAAAAAAAGTGACAATGAACAAATTGCATACTGTATAGCTGGACTTTTACCCATTTATTCAGCCAAGCAGGACAGCCTACACAGGAACAAGTAGCCCCCTTGTTTTTATTAGCTAGCCCTTTAACAAATAAGTATTGCTTTTTTTGGTAATTAGACACTGTAAGGATGGACGTTTAAACCATAAACCTTAGCCGTGAGGAGCTCCTATGACTAACGAAATACAATGGTATAAATTCAACCTACGTCGTGTGATAAAAATACGCGCTCAGTTCCAGGTGGGTGCAATCAGGGAGGGCTGCCTGGGGGTGGTCAGGTTTTGAGTTGAAGATTTGTGGCGTTTTTACCAATCAAAAGGGCTCATTGGAGAGCCTTTAAAAAAAATCAATTAACTGCGATATGGCTCAATATGCTCCAAAATTAGGTCCGAGAATTTCATTCAATGTTTTGAAATCCTCCAGTAGACAGTCGCTTGTCAATGCAAACTACTTCTATGAGCCGACGGGCCGGCCCCACAGCAGGTTTGAATGGCTTTCTGTCTGTATAATCACCCTCGCTAGGCCCGCTCACTCAGCTCCAGTCCCATTAGAATTTAAAAGGTCAAGTTTTAAAAGCCTAAAAAGTGATTTAGGATAGAAATGCCAACTTAACCTTAACCACAGTTAAACTAATGTATCATCGTACCGAAATAGACGAAACGACACAAGAACAGTACCATCCACCATTCCTTAGGTTACGCGCAAAGAGAGGATTTTAGACTCATTTAAGAATCACAACTGAAATTTTACTAAAATTTATGGTTCACTGACAGCTGTTGACACACAGTGCGGAGGGGACTCCAGGTCGGGCTCAGCAAATGGCAAGGGAGCAATCTTTTGAACGTGATGTACATTTGATACAGGACGGAAGGGCAAGAGAGAATTTACTCTAATCCTGGCTGGTTGGGCTGTTGCTTTTGATCTGAAACTTCCTACCCAGAGCCACTCCTCTCAGTCATGCTGCGTCTTCAGTAGTCCTGCCTTTTCTCACTTACGTATGCCTGGATTTCTGTCCTTCCTGCCGACAGCGGGCTTAATTTACTGTGATTTTCATATGTTTAACATGCTTATATTAAAGCAAATCCAAACTGTTATGATCTGTGATGACTTGAGAGAGAACACACACACACACACACACACACAAATGTACACACATATATATTTGCTGCCCTTGGAAAAAAGAAGTTCCAAAGCTGCCCTTTTTAGTAAACCCTACCCTCTGCCCCCCCAAATCAGAAATCAACTTATATTTGCAGTTTCTCTACCTTACAAAAAAACAAATAGACCTTTTGTGGGGGCACTCTTGCTCAAAAGAATTGTTTTTTTATCTTTATAATAATCTCTTTCTATTAATGCTACCCATACAGAGGTGTCTACCCATTGCTGATATTTTTGCACCCGCAGAGACACTGGGATTAGAAAGCAAACGAGGCCCCGAGGGAGATGGCCTAAAATACAAGTAACTTAGTGTAAACGGAAGGTACCAAATGGTAATAAAACCAAGATGGGAAATCATGAAAATAAAATAACTGCATTTAAAATATATTGGGGCTAGCTCCTCTGTGCTTGTGTTTTGCGATATTAACTGTTTAAACCGGCTTAAAATGAGCGCTCTGAGTTCTCAAGAACCCTTTAATTTGGTTAAACATCCGCTACTCTGAGAGGACTCCACAGAATCCCATAAAACATTATTTATCTGTGTGCGTTAGCTGCACGATACTGTAATTTCCAGAATAAATGCTGGGTGTAAATTGTTGTTTATGTTGGATCCTGACTGTCTTTACGAGAAACAAAGTGAAAACGGAATCTTCACAGCTTTATTTCTTCCTTTAAAGTCTATTCTGCAGCAGGAAACATGCCTGGTGGAGTTTCTTAATGAACACTTAGAAAGCCTGTTGGTTAAAACCAAGTAGCTAGCATCACCTTCCAATGTGTACCCTCTTTGATTCCACATTCTTTTCATTTAAATCAAGATAAATTAAAGTGAAAGCAGCACCATTCGCACGGTGAGCAGGAAGGGTCTGCCGGTATTTGTATGCAAAGCCTGTTGTCCAGGAGTTGATAACATGGAAGGACAAAATGGAAATTAGAAACAACAGAGCTGTAAGAGAGAGGTGCTCGGCCTGAAAATGAATTTTGCTTTATCTTTAGTGACTTTTAAAAAGTCCATTTTGGGGCACAAGATAGAGGCATTCTAGTGATGAAAGACATTTAACTGCAGTTTTCTTGGTTTTCCAAGGTGATAGCTTTTAAAGGTGTTTTACTTCGAAGGGTGATTAAAGCGTGAAATTCTCTGTGTGTTTGGGCTTTCCTAAGGACATTAAATATTAGAATTTCGATTGTTCCATACTCCCCACCAAGAAACATCCTTTAATCACACCCCCCCCCAATCCCCCAAAACCCATTTGGTATGTAATCCAATTGTTTGCAAATGGAAATTTGGGCATAGAGAAGTGATAAGGTTTCAAAGTCCTATATAGGTGGGACTATGGAAAAATTAAAAATTCCCTTTTCAATGAATTCTCTGAACACTTGTTCCTTCATTTCTTCCAAAATATTGCTAAATTCTACACAAGAGGGAACAGTCTTTCACTGCGTGCATAAAGCATTCATTTACTGTTTCTTCTGGAAAAAAAAGAACAGTACAGATTTTAAGCACAAGAATTTACTGTGCCTGTGCAGCAGCTGTACTTACCTGATAAAATTGAGATGATTCTTTCTGAGCTATTATGAATTATCAGGTCAGTGACCAACAAACTATAAAATAGACTCTAACAGTCCCCAAAGGGTTGCGATAGACTCTTGAGTAAGTAATATATGTAAGCGAGAATGGAAAAGACACACACACAGAGGAGAGACAGAGACAGAAAGAGACACAGAGAGAGAGAGAGAGCAGAGAGAAAACACAAGCTTGAGTGAGCTGGTTAGTTTTGTTGGAACAGGACAGGAAGACAAGGCCCTTGATTTTTTTGGGGGGGACATCACTGCTTCTGGTGGTCATGGGAGCTACCCAGTGCTGCTCCTGAGAGCCGCCGCTGGATTTGAACCACCAAGCCCGCGGGCCGCAGTCCTGCACTCAACCGCTTACGCCACCAGGGCTCAGCCCAAGGTCCTTGGTTTTAATCACTGTCTTCTCACTTACTCTGAGGTACTTTCAGGGACCCAAAGTCAGATGAGCAGGCAATACTACTTTTAACCCCAAACCCGAAGATCCATTGTAACCGTATAGGATTTTTTGGTATATGCTGTTTGGCCCTACATTTGATTAGCTCTGAACCGGTTAGCTGCACTTGCATCTGAAAAGACAGCCACAGACTCCTGGGAAAAGCTACCAATTCTTACAGCAAACTCTAAGAGAAGGACTAGAAGGAGCACACATTATCATTTGAGTGTGCCGTGGTCTGCTTAAGAGCTGAATGAATAGCACTGCCATGCAAATAAGTTCACATTGGATTATAGAAATTCAAGGAGACCTCAACAAAGGAATTAAGGTATCATGATAAAAATGCCCAAAGCTTGGAGATGTGCGCATGCGCTCACAGATCCAGCCACTTACGACCAGAGCCAATATGAGGGAGGAACTTTGATCTATATACTGTGCTTAAGTCAACTTTTCCTGATTGCATCAGCTTCCCTGGAGGTCTCTGCTGCTTTATTGCAGGAGTGGAAACGATAGAACTCCTCTCAGGTTTAATGGCGTAGTCAGCGTTGTATTTGCTTTACAGGTCTTGAGAACTGGATACAAATTGTTGCTTAGGTTTTAAAGCCACAGATTGAGTGGATTCATTCTAGTCCCCGGGGGGACATATCACTGTGGTCCTCTGGTCTCTCCTCACTTAAAGAACGACAACTCAAGGCAACCACGGAAGCCTTAAAGCTAAGAGCCATCAGAACGATGACTAAAGAACAGGCTTTGAACCGCTCTTGGGCTGGAGACTGGCAAGGTCACAGCACCGAAAGGCCAGGGGCTGAGCCACGTATGAAATGGTCCCAGCAAGGCACCTTGAGCCCTTAGGAGGGTCTTAGGAGAGAGTTTCACTTTCAAACCTTTGAAGAACCGGAGTATTTTTCTTCTTCTTCTTTCCTGTGCTAGAACGTAGGTCTCCCGGCTGTGGGAAGACCCATAATGGAGACACATAGGGTGGGGGAGGAGGTAGAAGTGAGAAATTGAAGAACTGAGATGGTTTCCCAGAGCTGACGGTGGGATGCGGTGCCATTCCTGACTCTAGACAGTGCTAGCAGTTTCATGAGCAATGGCTTCATTTCCCTCGGAAATGACACAAGGGGCGCTTCTTGGTGTGATTTTCTAGAGATCACGTGTTGTTTTTTCCAAGGGGACACGCAGGAGGACTGGGTTAGGATGGCTACAGGGGACTTCTCTGAGGTAGAGGTTCAGGACTCATCACTCCCTCCCCAACCTGGACCCCGCTGTGTTCTATAATGAGTCCTCCTCTTCTAAATGACGGAGGAAGGGACCAGGGCCAACACCAACATCACACCTTCCCTCTGACCCTGGGAGAGATGGAAGGATGCTCTGGTTGCCCCCGGGTGTGTGCAGAGGAGCAGAGTTCGGGTAAACTTGTGATAAAGTGCCCCTGCAACCTCCTCATCATAAGGTAGGAAAGGTCACCCAGTGAAAAAAAAGAAGAAGAAAATATAACTGCTTTCTTATGAGGAAAATATTATGAGTTCTTCCCCTTTTTCAGCTTTTATGGAAGGAGATTCTGCCAGTTCCTTCAGAAAAAAATAAGAAAAAGTAGTTTTAAAATGAGATTATGCACCTTCAGGGTGCCATTAGGAAGTTTTACTGTACTGAGATGACATGAAAGCTCTGGAATTAATATCCCTGAGATGCTTCAAACCTGCAATAGCAATTATTGTACTACGTGTCCCTGGATAAATAATAGGGCCATTCAACTAATTAGCTTCAATGATTTCAGCTCCCTGTAAATTCTCTCTCACTCGGCTATAAAAATAACACTAGGAAAACTTTTGGTAAGAGAAACTTCTTTCAGGAAATATTGTCTTTTCTTTTTTCCCCCTTCAGTTCATAATGCACGGTGTGTAAAATAAGTTCTACTTCTAAGACACCATGCTAGAAAAGAATACACACAATTTGCCCGTTATTAATGGTCATTGATTGCTTCTGGACATATTGATTTTAATCTCCAAGTCATGCCTTTCACATGAGATGTAAACATCTGTGAAATTTAAACTGATTTCCAGATATTGTATAAACAATCATCTGTGCATGGGGTAAAAGATTAAAGATAAAAGCAAGGATTATTTATATTCTAATACATGATCATACCCTGTGATTTTAGAGAGTTTTGACAATACGTTAGATTTCTGATCAGACTCACAAAACACAAATTACTGAGTGCCTTTTAGATGTAAGACCCGGCATTTCTTAAGCTCGCTTAAAGTGACAAGGATCCTTCAATCTCTAGAAGTCCCACCATACACGTGATATCAGGAGGCTTCAATAAGTTCATGGAAAATGCCATTATCCTTTAATTTCATTTTCCCGTGAACTTTTTAAAGGGCCCCGCATACAATTAAGAAGGTGAGTTTCCACGATGCCAACGAATATGATTCTAATAGCAGCAACATGGTCCGCCGAGAGGCTAGATAGGACACCGCCAGACTGGAATGAAAGCTTGGAGTTATGTTTTGTTTTGTTTGCTTCTCGTTTTGAGTAAGCTCCTGAGGTCCCTCCTTTCCCTTTCAGGGAAATCTCTCTCCATTTGGAAATGAGACAGACGCTCCTCCCCTCCATGGGCTCGTCCTCCCCCTTCAAACGTGAACGTCATCACTGGAGAGACCCGGGATCTAGTGAGAGGGGGCCGGTGACGAGAGGCTTTGCCTTGAGGAAGAAATGAAGGGAAAGGATCTGAAACCTCTTCCTGGGCTTATCTTGTTTTTAATTAACAGAATATAATTAAAATTAAGGCCAGACAAAATGACTACAGCTTAAATCAGAATTATGTCAAGCAGTGGCGACTGTAGTCATCTCTTCACACTCATTAAAGGTGACCTGTGCTGCTGTCTGGGGCTCCCATTTGGCTGTGCTACTTAGAAGCAAGTTCATGGTTGTTTTTTCTTTCTAGCCACAAGAAGAGTTTTCCTGCTTTCTGTCTCAGTACTTAGTAGCTAAATCTACAGACACACATATACGTATAGGATATTAGGAGAGGGATAATAGATAAAACAAACCATGATGCTTTTTTCTCTGAAGCATTACGTAATTACTACCTTCAGAAGTATCTCTCCCCTGTCCCCACCTCCAGTTGAGGATCATATAATCCAGCTACCCAGTCAAACAGGGATTGTTAAGATTTTCTGAACTGAAACAAAATCAGGTCAGGGATGACAGCTTTTGTCAAGCAACTGTTCCATGTTAGGGAAATGTTTTCATCTCTCTGTTTCAGAATCTCCACCCGAGGACCTACCTAAGGGGTCTGTAATATCAATCACCATAACGTCTCCTTCGAAGAGATCTTGCAGCCTCAGCGTATGAGAAATGCAGCCTGCTCACCCTAGGAGAATCGAAGCCATAATGTTTGTTCTGGAAAGCTCTTTTCCCCAATTTTGCTCAATGAAATAAATTGTATAAATGAAATAAAACAGACACCGCAATATTCACTAAATTGCTATCATGTGCTCTCTGTTTAGCACTCGGATGAGCAAGGGCTTCGTACTCTTGTCAACTTAGCAGGAAAGGAGCAAAAATTAAAAAAGCCCCATGTAAAGAAGCATCTTGAAAATCAGTAAACATGAATATACAAAGTAGTCAGACTTCATATGATTCCTGCCTTACTTGGTATTCCTATATGTGTTTGCCATTTAGTCACTGATCTCTTCTTTGTGCACATGCGTATTCTTCAGCTTACCAAAATTTATACCGCATGTGTGCATTTGTGTGTGTGTGTGTGGTGTGTTAGGAGTTCACACGTGGGAATGAAGGAAGAAGAAGATAGAGGAAGGGGGGAAAATTCAAGTAAATAATCACATGTGGGGCTGAGCCCCGGTGGCGTAAGTGGTTGAGTGCGGGGCTGCGGCCCACAGGCTTGGCAGTTCAAATCCAGCTGCGGCTCTCAGGAGAAGCACTGGGTAGCGCCCACGACCACCAGAGGCAGTGATGCCCCCCCACCCCCCAAAAATTAAAAAAAATAATAATCACATGTGAACTATACTAATGGTCTGATATTATATACATACTGAATGATGAAAAAAACCTGACAGCTGAAAATAACCTTAATTTGGAAAATGGACTGCTTTTAAAGAAGAAAGCAGTAAAACAACTGCTGATATTTTAATGTCAACGTATACATAAAAAGAAAGACATATTTTCACGGTCCCCTTGTCTATTCTTTCAGTCTGTGGCATTCACAGCCACACTTCTTGCAATGACAATGAAGGAAATGAGACTTCTACCTGCACCCAAACCCCCTTCTACAGCTCTGAGGCAATGTATGTAAGCGTCCTGAGGAGAAACCCCCTCGTGCTCTGGAGAGGTTTTGATGCATGGGTGAACGAGACGGATTGGTTCATCAGTGCTCAGAAAATCTCTAAAAGGACAATGCCTTTGACATGAGGGAAGGAGAGTGAAAATGGGACAGGAGGCTCTGGAGGGATCCTTTGGCGATTGGAGGTGGGGAAGGAAGGAGCCAAGCTATAAATTAAAAATATTTCTAGAAATGGTATGTGGATGATGCATTATTAATGATGGTAAAATAGATCTCAGTGTGGAGGGGAGGGGGCCTACGTCTCATGATGGAAGATAGCCAGTAGCATTAGACACCACTTGGCCCAAACACTGCTGGGGGCGCTCATGGTTTTTAAAAGGATGCAAAATATCCCCTAAAGTCAAAGAGGGGTTTTATTGTGTATAAGATCTACTGGAGCACACACAGAGGTGATACTAAGAACTGATCTACAATAAAGAGATGAAAAAATAGAATGCTGCTCTGACAATCCCAGCCTCTAAAGCTACCAATAACACGTGTCCGAGAACCTCACGTGCCGTTGTCCTAAATCCATTGTGTCTTAAACTCTCTGTCTTAAAACAAGTGTCATTGCCCACGGAGTCTGGAAAGTATTGAAGCTTGACTCAGGTCAGAAAGCTCAAGGATTCTGATCTCACTCGTGTTTGTTTTAGCCATCCTCTGGGAACCCAGTCTGTGTCTCCAACATGTCTGCCTCTTAACTTTCTCACAGCCACGTGGACAAACAATGGTCCGCTACTTTATGATAACTCATAAACGACATGCTGTAAATAAAGATATTACAGCGATTGCAGGGTTGCAGATACGGGTAAGGGTGACCGAAACAGGTGATGAACGATCGCAGACTTAGATTTATAACTTTAGAAGCGAGTGTCACTTGGAAGGGGGTTCTTGTAGGCTCACACATGCAGACCTTTTCCTGGGAGGTCTTAGGGGAGGGAGCGAAGCATGAGGCTAATATCCTCTTTTCTTGGCATTCCCATTGTTTCTAGCTAGACAGGAGATTGAACCCAGCTGCCTGAATTTGAGGATCTCTCACACTGCTCATCTCAACAATCAATTTTTACTGCTGTGGAAGATAATAATGGTAATAACGCAATAGAAAAAAACCACCAGGACCCATAACTATAACTTATTACAGTCTTTTTAAAAATAACCGTAGCGAATGGAGCTTCTTCATTTCTTGAAGCAGAAAAGAAGCTGACAGTTGTGGAGTCTCTGAGATGGCCCATCTATCTCCCCAGTGCGCACGAGAGGCTGAACCCCTCCCAAAGGGGTGGGGGAGCGCCTAGGGGTCTTGGGCCACTCAGATAAAACAAGTGACCCCACGCAGGAATCTTGCTGAGGACGGTTACCTTCTGGGCCTCCCTCTTGTCTTCTTGCACCCAGTGTCAGTCAAGAGATCTTTCGGGGTGACGCACGGTGCGGTTTCAGTCCACGTCCAGAGACTCAAGATCTTGGCCAGGTGACATGGCACTTCTTCGTAATAAATCATCACCATGCCTAACAGGGCAGATTCTAATCGTGTGTTTGCTATGAATATTGCAAAGAGTTCTGTGCACCTGAATGCAGCCACCAAGTAAGTTTCTCACTAAGCATAGTATGTTTTTCTATGCTATCAGAGGATATAAAATATAAAGCTCTCCTCCCCTTACCCCTCCCCCTTATACACAGATTTCCACGTGCTTGACAAGAACTCACCTGGTTTCTATATTAACTGAAAGGGTTTCCTGTACAAGACAAATTATATTTCAGACACTCTCAAGTGAAGTGAATTCACCAAGCACCAGTTTATCTTCCGATCTGGAAGCGTTCTTTAAAGCATGACTTTGCAACAAAGGAGTTTTAATGCCTCTCCGCTCTGCAAGGAAATGCATACTAACAAGATTTATATACATTAGTGGCGCCATTATGGAAACTCGAGTGACTTGCAGTTTCGTGAGATGAGATTAAAAAAAAATCTTAAAAAGGGCGTGTGGCGTACAGATGAAATCAGATTACATTGGAAGTTGTTTAAGAGTCTAAATGTAACACTGCCCTGTCCCGGTCATGGAACAGACACATAGCAACGATGCGTTTGACTTCTCTCTGACAACCATTCTACACTCAGCAAACATAAACAACCATTCAGCTCCAGCTGCTTTTAAAATGCCACTTAGGGACAAACTGTATAGATGGGAAAGGAGATTGTATGAATGGTTTCAGAAAAGGACCAGCTCCACGTCTGAACTCCGAGCTCTGCACTCAGAAGAAGGAGCAAGGTATGTCTTCTCATCAGGAATCATACTTTCCTCTCTAGAGACACACAGTTCTAATGTGATCTTAGGAAAATGATGAGCAGATTAAAGAGCAATTAAAATCCGAGCTTAGTTACAGTGTAGGAAAATTAGGCTGGAGACAATTAAAATTTTAGGCAAGTATTATTAACGTGTGAACATTATATATATATGTCTATGTATACTTTAATAGGAGACCACAGAACATGTTGCACCAATGATTCCAGCTAGGCTATCCTGTTACATACGCAAAGACAGGGCAATATACTTTTAGTAGAGGGAATAAAATGTAGAATAGGCGATATTAAAAAAGCACGTAATGATGTCAAATCTTTAAGCTTCCATCCAGAAAATTTGCAATAAAATGAAATCATTAGGCAAAGAGTGGTCACTGCTATGATGAGAAGAAAAAAAACCTCAAAACTCTCATATCTATTATTATATTAGGGCAGCTCACTTTCTTCTCTACATAATAACATTGGGCATTAAAGAGCCATTTGTGCATACCTTATTATTATTTATGGAATTACAAGTACACACGGCCATCTCGGTATTAAATAGGAACATGCATTGTTTTTTAAGCTGTCTGCCTTTTACAATGTGCTAGGTAACAGCTTTCCATGGCATCATCACGGATGCATTATATAATGTGTTTTAGACAAAGTTATTAAGGATTATGGCTACAGCCACGTAATCCTAATATAAATATGAATAAAGCATTTAGCAATGGTATTTTCACAGAGACTGTTCCCTGTATAATTTGTAGCAATGCAATTATCGCCAGAGAAGACATATCACACATTTATTGAAAATGTCATTTCCAGGAATGTTAGTGAAAAATCCTATAACATAGGTGTTTTCCTAGCAATTTCAGAAAGCCCATGCCTTTAACGACACACGAGAAGAATCCATACTGCCTCCTGCAGTTTGCTTGACAGTCACCTTGCCTTGGGAGGGGGAAAAATCCTTTTCTTTGAAAAGTCAGGTGCATGTAAATTTCTAAATCACAAGTAGGTGGCAGTGTAGACATTTCTGGATGATTTTTCTCTGCTGGAAATGTAGAAGGAAGTAATAAAAAAAAAAACCTCCTTAAAAACAGGTTACGCACATACAAAAATAAATAACGTCTTGAAATGTAACCTTCCATAGCAGATCGCCATTAAGAGCTAATAAAATATTTGTCTTTGGGGACTCCAATCCTACCAATCTCTTAATGAAGACATCCATAGCACCGCGAGGGAGTCGCACGCATCAGAAGGCTAGTAAAAAACCAGTCAGAGAAAGGCTGGACAATTGTTTCTAACAGAGCTAAAGAGAAATACGAATTCGGAAATGGGTGTGGGCGAGAAAATCTGAGGCAAGCTGAAGCATGCAAATGTATGACTAGAAAGTTAGTATTTTAAGACCTTTCCCTGTTTGAGTGTATATTCAAGAGGAAGCTAAATGAGTTCGTTAGGATCTGGTCTTTAATGAAGAATTATCAGTTGAGTCCATCAGAAAGCTGTGCTCAACGAGAGGCTATTAAACCACGTAGACACATTTCAAAGTGTGCTCAACCCTAAACAAACACTAGAGACGTTAGACTAAAACCTGCTGCTTTGTCTTTCAAGGTTAATGAGCTGGCAGTTACATTCATCCCGTCTTCAAGTTTACCTGCAAAGACAAGCGAGGTCGTTAAGTGGCACGATCAATTCAATCTCATTTATCTGACTTGTGGACATCAACTGAGAAAACTGGAACATGTCCAAGAATAAAGTGGAGGGGTGTGTGTGTGTGTGTGTGTGTGTGTGTGTATCAATACAGGTGGAACGGAAGTGGCAAATGGAAAGAAACAGGTGAAGAGGAAAGGATGTTATTCATGTCATAATTGCGACGTGAGGAGAAACGCGGGGCCCAGATCAGAGCTTCTTCACACCATCGTTATCTCAAACCTGCTTTTCTCCTTGCTTTATTTAATCGGTTAACCATGCAGCCAGCGACCACGGTAACCAAGTTATCAAGAACGACGGAAGCACTCTTCCATGAATTTTTAAGATTGAATTTAAAGCCGACCTCCTCCACAATACCTTCCAGAATGCTCCCCGTAGAATTAATCTGTCTTGCTAAAGTGTGTGTATATATGAAACATAATATAATAAAATATAGCACATATACTTCGATTATAGCAGTCATCACATTCTAGTATTAGAGATACTCTCTCCGGTTTGGTTCATCTCAGCTTTGCAAGTTCCAGGAGGGCAGGGAACCTTCCTGAACAATAAATAAATAAATAAATACACACACACACACACACACATATTCCTCTTTACGCGTGTTTATCTTAAATTCGTTGAAGGGATTACTTAAAACCATCTCTCCAAGTTAATGTATTGGGCTGACCAGGACAGGTCTGGCAGTTCTGTGACTCAGCGTTGTAACGCTCTATGGAGAAATAAGACTCTCAGCGTCATCCTCTCCTTGTCCACACAGACATGTGCTGGGAGCACAGGCCTGGGAGTCCTGGGCCGCAGGGGGCCGGTAGGGGGCGCTTTGCTGCAGCAGCAGCAGCAGAGCCTCCTGAGGGAGGGGAGGCGGCACGTGGACTTGCAAGGGGTGGAGCCTGCCTCAAACCTAGCCAGGGTAGCAGGTGACCTTGGAAGTCAGACCCAGCAGTGATAATCAGAGGCCTGGAAGGGAAAACCGAAGCAAACCGACACGAGCCGCATTCCCGGAGCAGGAGCCAGCCCCAACCCAGCACTCTCAGATGAAGGGCGCAATTTCCTAAACGAAAATTAATATAGTTTATGGCTTGGATTTCTCTTTCCTCCAGCCTTTCTATGCACCCCTGTTGCCCCCCATAGCACCAGAGGCTCCCTTCTGCTTTATGGTGGGGAAAAGTCACCCACGCAAGGAAGGGATGTTGAAAGGGTTCTTCTGTAAAAACCCCCCTGAGAGAGGGAGGCTCTGGAAGATGTGGGGGCACAATCCAATTCTCCATATAAAACCCCGCTGCCAGGCCATGGGACTATATTGAAGACTTCAGGCAGGTGTCATTTCTTGACTGCACAAAACGTGCAGCTCCTAATGGCCTGAGATATTGGGCGTGGTGAGATGTGAGTGTGGACAATATTTAGCAATATTTGCAGTGTGGCTACCTGCGCAGAACCAGGAGGACTTCGACGGAGGTGTTGGAGTTTCTGAGATTGGGCAGTCATAGGAAATCTCCCAGTTGCACAACACTCTCCGACCAAGAAGTTACAACAGCACGTTCAAGAAGAAACCCTTTCCTAAGTTTGGCCCCAAAGCACGGTACTCCAAATAATTTCATTAGACATAAGAAAAGTGGCCCAGGGAAAGTGGTATATTAAAATTGAACAAGAGTGCATGTTTAAGAATGACAGAAAATTCTAGAAGCACGCTTTAGAATAAAAACAACGCATTTTTTGGGGTGGGGTGGGACTGGGGTTGTTAAAAAACTACAGGGTTTCAATTACTTTGGATTACCTTACTCCATAAAATTTTATCACTCATTTTATTGGGCAATAGACACATTCTATTTTAGTGGATTTTATCATAAAGCATATTTCTGTGTGATGAGCAAAGATTTTGAACAATAAAAAGAAACAATGTGTATTGCAATTTCATTCAAGATTTGATTTCTCTCTTCTATTGTACATTTGAAATTTCTTACCCTGTTCTAAAATCTATAAACCAGATTTTGCAAACATATGTTTTATGTGTCAATGCCAAAATAAGAGTGGCAAGTCCCTCAATCACAGACATAATCTTTAGAAATTAGCACTTAATTATTCAGCCTGTGAATGATCCATGCATTCCTGCCCCTCCTCTGTTTCCATATTTAAATATTTCATTGCACACAAACACTTCTTTTAGATAATGAACAGACAGAAGACGCTGAAGACAGGAAAAATCGAACTTTACTGCGTGGATTCTTCTGGCATCACTTTGAAAGGTCTCGTACAAAGAAAAAAGTTGAGGCTAAAAGAGAGTCAAGAGTATTTTTAAGTAAAATAATTTACAAAGAGCTGTTATTACAAATCAACATCCCACGTGCAATTATTTGCTAACGTCCTCCCCAAGTTTTTGTAAATTAATTGTGGCTAGGATATTTCCAACTAACGCAGCAAGTAGAATTTCATAGAAAAACACACACACAAAACTACTTAAAAGCCCTTACATTTTATTTAATCTTGGCTTTTAAATTGATTTCTCAGCCAACAGGGTGAGAGGGTGTCATGAACTACCAGCAGGTGGCGGTGTTCCCAAACAGGGTACAAGACACACTGAAAGGACCGTGACTAGGACCAATATGCGGTCCAGATTTATGGATTATGGATTTTGAAGCATTTTTAATGGAGCTGTCAGCACTCTGGAACCACTTCCCTCCCCATCTGTTTCATATGAACGAAGAAACTTGCAAGTCACCTTAAAATATGCATCTGGAGGACGTTTCCCATTAAGCACATCAGGTTTCTCTATAAAATCACGAGAGAATAGGTCCTGGTTTTAAATATTTTAAGTTTCCTGCGTCGCCCCGTGCTTCCAAGAAGCCGATACTTTGGGGAGTGGTTAGGTTCGCATCGACCTGGCCCATTTATTGTCTGCTCAGGGCAGACGCATGTCCGGAGGGAGCTGATAGTCTTCTTCAGCCACACTAACTGAGCGCACAGTGAATGGCAGCCACTGTGCACACACAGTTGCTAGGGAGAAAATATGTCCTTTCTTGTCCCTCAAGAGAAGACTCCCAGGTTCCAGAGGATCCAGCAGCAACAAGAGGCCGTGAACTCCAGCCGTCGTGTCGACCGCTTCAGGGCCTTTCGGAACAAGCTGAAATTATTTGGTTTTGACCGCCAGATGACCTCCATGGCTGCCCGGTCTGATGGACAGTCAGACCACAAGTTCTTTGAACACACATTCTTTTCCTGAAACACAGACCCCGCTCTGCGTTCTCGGGCGAGGAGAGCAAATGGAAGCCTCAGGAAGGGAGAGACAGACACGTCCATCCACAGGCCACCTTCCAAACCGCCCTGGCCCTTCCCTGGGTCCAGAGCCTGTCCCTCCCCCCCCTGCCCCCCCGGGCCAGAGGAATTCATTCCAAGAGGAGAGATATCAGATGAGTCTCCCCCGAAATCCAACTCGAAAATCTGACTACACTTGCCACAAGATCATATCTGCATATGTTCACAACAACAACAACAACAACAACAACAATGGGGGGATACTTAAAAAGGCATTTTCTGTTTCTTAAAGCGATAGGATTTCTAGCCTCAAAATCAGCTATCAGATATTTGTTGCTAATGTTTTCAAATATACGGATCAGGAATAGAAAAGGCACACCTAGGGTTAGTCCAGGTACCATGTCAAATTGTCCTTTGGATTCCATTTCGTGAAAATAATTCCCATGCTGCATGTGAGCTTCAAATACGTTTTATTTGCCTTTCCCGCATGTGTGTACTTCTATGTGTGTGAATAAGAAATGGTTTTTGGCTTGATCATTCTTGCAAGACAACCAGTAGCTAAGTTTTTGCTCTCAGCCAACCAATGAATCCAAAGCAAACTGAGAGACACAAAGACCCCCGCTCCAAGGAGATTCATCAAAGATGTTGAACTTGGCCAGGAAGTGGGGGGCGGGGGGTGGGGTGGGGAGGGGTAAGGGAAGGGGAACTGCGAGTGGAGGGTAAACTTTTCGACTGATAAATCATTCTACTTTTAAACAGTAGGAAATATAAACTTGTGTTTAATCAAATCTACAACACATACACACACACACTCCATTTTCCTGTGGCTGGAGCTAAGAGGATTGCTCTTGCCCCCGTCTCTTCTGATCTTTCTCCTGGGAGCTGTGATGAGCTCTGCTGCGGGGAACGAGGAAACATCTGCTTGACTTTCCGAGGCTGGCACGGGGCACCGAAGCCTGCATGGCAAATGCCACTCTCACAAACAGGTTTCCCCCCAGGAAGCCCGCGGAATCCATGGCTCTACTGGGGGGAACCACGGCTCCGGGGGGTGATGGCTCCAGCTATTTGAAACAATCCCCGTCCTTGGCAGGATGATTTGTCTGTGGTGGGGTTTGGGGGATCCCAAGCTGTTCAAGAGAAAACATGCCCGCCTGCCTCCTGCTGTAATACAGACATTTAATTTGGAAAGTTCGCTCCGAGGGAAGCCCCAAAGACTGCAACAAAGTTGACTTCTACCAGATGGAGGGACTGATCAGCCAGTCAGAAAGCTGGACACCGCCGTGGGCCGTGACTGTGTCGTTGGAAGAGGGACACGAAGCCTCAAATTATTATTTTTTTTAAGTCTACTGACGTGGTAGTTAAAAAACCAGTATGCTGTGTTCACATGGTGCCTGATTCCGGGGCGGTTGGCATCAGCCAGAGCACAGCTCAGGACCACCTCGCCGGTGAAAGATGGGTCTGAACTCCCCCAGAAGGGTCGAACCCCGTCCCCTCCACAACTAGGGAGTTCCATCTGTCCAAAGGCAAACTCCTGTGGCAGGTGGAACATACCTAGCATTGGCCAGGCTCCGAAACGCGGCTTTCATTACACCCTTCCCCGCTGCATAGCTTTTTAGTTGGTCCAAGTTTTCCCTGAAACCTTTTTTCCCTTCTTCCCCCCCCCCCCACCTTCCAAGGTCTTGGGGATCCACTCCTCTCCCTCCCGAACAGGGCTCCCCATTTCTTGCCAGCACTTGGTTCCGTTGGCCTCGTCCCATGATGGGTAACCTGGGAGTGAGCTGGAAATAGTTTGGGGCACATCGAAAGATACACAAAATAGAAACTCCATCGAGTCTGCTGAAATACGAAGCAAGGCTGGATTTAGAAGCTATCATCAGAGAGGCGTGCATGGAAGTCATGCTGCACTTTCCTCTTTAGCTGGAGAGCAATGGTGTCCGAAATGAATTCCTTTACTAGTTCAACTCAGTCCTCACCCCGCAGAACGGACGGATGGCCCTGCCTGGGAGAGCCTAACTGGGCTGCACACATCCCAAAATACAAGATCGAAACTGTCGGGGCAAGAGATCAGATATGTGGCCGAAAATCAACTTAATTAAAAAAAATTCTTATTTCTTCCTCTTCTTCCCCTCTCTCTTTTATTAAATTCAAGAACATTTTTTTCTATCTTCTAACCACGGGACTGAATTTTTAGGTGAATCACAGGAAAATGCTCAGGCACACACAAAATGGCCTCTCTCTCCAAGTTCCTCACCCCAGACACATGCTTTACATTTTTTTGGGGGGGGGGGCATCACTGCCCTGGTGGGAGTAGAAGGCCCAGCTCCTGGAGAGCTGCTGCTGGATTTGAACCCCCAACCCTGTGGGCTGCAGTCCCGCACACAACCACTGCGCCACCAGGGCTCAGCTCTGTGCTTTACGTTCTATGGGGGGAAGCCCTTGAGGAAATGAGCAGGTGGCAAAATCAGTACATAGATGGACACTTTACTGTGAAAAAATTATGATCAAGAACAAGCAAGGAATGATTTTTCTCCACTTTGATTTTCACATCACGACCCTTACATCAGGGTTCTGAGCGTCCCCTCAATATTTAGGATCCTTTCTAGATAGATTTTCAACTTCTGAATCATGGCTCGAGTAAGATTCTCTGAAGACTAAATGAAATGAAGACATGAGCTACACATGTCTATTAGACCGTAGAAAGGGTGCTGGGTGGGGAAGATGTCTCCAACCACCTCTGAGTTCGCCTGAAGCAACACCTCAATTTTACTCCTCTTTCACAATCCGAAAGCAATGTCTAACTTGGAGAATTCTTCCCAAATCAATTTTAATTAAACACAAAGACGTTAGGGTTGACTATGCCCATTTGAGTGCTTTGGGCTCTGAGTGACCTCACGAGCATCTACACTTAGAATCACGATTGGAAATAGGGAACTCCGGAAGCAGGAGGCGTGTGGACCCACAGAAGGGAAGGCACGGCTGCGAGTGAAGCCCGTGTCACTGAGTAAGAGGTGGGTGGAAAACCAATTGGCACTGTGAACTTTCACCCAAGCCATAATTTAAAAAAAAATCACTATACATAATTTCTCTAGGTTGACAACTAAAATTACTTGGTATTCACCAGTAAAAACTTAGAAGATAATTATTTTCCAAACTCCATTTATTTTCCTCAAGGAAGGGTATAAATACTGCACTTCATCAGCTCCTGTTAGAAAGACTTGTGATGAGCAGAGGATCAATTAATTTACTCTTCAACTGCTTACAAAATTATCTGCTATCTCTTCATGCTTGCATCATTTGGTTTTCAGGGCTGTCATGGGACGGGCTTAGGTAGGAACCCCCTTAGGAAGGATAAGGATGGAATCAAAGCCTGGGAGAATCTGGCAAGGCAGACTTCAACAGACATGGGGAGGGAAAGGAGAGGCAGCCAGACACTGGCCCTGACTGAGGGCGATGCTCCCCCAGAGGCTGTGTTGTGGTCTCTTTACATCATGGTCTCATACGTGTATTGCTGTGCCCATTTTACGGTGACAAAGCTCCAGGTCAGAGAATGTAAATATGACTTTCCTGAGCTCCCAGGAGCAGTTAACTGTGATGATCAACTTTCTCGCCTGGTGGTGTCATGGCGATGAGTCGGGCTGCTAACCTCAAAATCAACAGTTCAAGGGGCTGAGCCCCGGTGGCGTAGTGCTTGTGCGCGGGACTGTGGCCCACTGGGACGGAGGTTCAATTCCAGCAGTGGGGCTGGGCCTCCTACTCCCACCACCGGAGAGCAGGGATGCCCCCCCCCCAAAAAAAAAATCAACAGTTCAAGACCATCAGCCCCTTGGGGTCAAGAGAGGCTTTCTAGTCTGTCAAGGGTGGCAGTCTCAGAACCCCACAGGCCAGTTCCGCTCTGCGGGAGTCCTCTGGAGTCACTGTGAGTCCGAATCGACTCCACGGGTCTGCAGGGTTTGCGATGCTTTATAAAATGATTCTGATAACATCCATGCCATCCAGACTTTACTATCAGGAGTTAAAAAAAAAAAAGCATCAAGAAGCTTTCAATGCAATCTAATAAGTCAATTGCAAAAAGATAAGGGATATCAACATATGACAAATCCA
>PVJH01013410.1:0-60658 GCA_004026705.1 Nesogale talazaci | reverse complement strand
AAAAGGGAATAACAATTGATACAAATGCAGGGACAAGGTAGGTTAGAGAAGGCCAATAGGGATTGATTAAGACTAATGTAACAGAGAGAAAACACTGAAACCCAAATAGAGAGTGAGCATGATAGTGGGACAAGAGGGAAGCAATTGGAAATAGAGGAAGGAACTGGGGGATAATGAGCATTTATAGAGGTTCCAATACAGGTATGTACATAGGGGCATATATTTATAAATGAAGATGGGGAAAGATATTAATGTGTATACTTATAGGGTTAGTAGTATGACAACAGATGGGCATTGGACCTCCACTCAACTATCTCCTCGGATCAAGAACACTTTGTTCTATTAAATTGGCATTCCAAGATGCTCACCTTTTCTCTATGATCACTGAAGACAAATGTGTGCATAAGCAAAGGTGGCAAAGAAAGCTGATGGTGCCCGGCTATCAAAAGATGGAGCGTCTGGGGTCTTAAAGGCTTGAAAGTAAACGAACAGCCATCTAGCTCAGAAGCAACAAAGCCCACATGGAAGAAGCACACTAGTTTGTGGAATCATGAGGTGTCAAAGGGATGAGATATCAGGCTTCAAGAACTAAAAAGCATAACATTGCATGCTCGCTTTCCTGATATGATCACTGAGGACAAATGTGTGCATAAGCTAATGTGGTGAAGAAAGCTGATGGTGTCCAGCTACCAAAAGATATAGTGTCTGGGGTCTTAAAGACTTGAGTAAACAAGCAGCCATTTAGCTCAGAAGCAATAAAGCCCACATGGAAGAAGCATACCAGCCCGTGTGATCATGAGGTGGTGAAGGGATCCGGTGTTAGGCACCAATGAGCTAAAATTATATTATTATTAATGAGGGGGAGTACAGATTGGGAACCCAAAGCCCAGGATAGCCATTTTTTGATCCATTTGATCCATTTGGGTGCGTCAGATCAGCCATACGCCTATAAATGTATCTTCAATGTTGGACTCTGTAGTGTTATCAAGACTTGGCACGTTTAAATGAGTCTCTCTCTCTCTCTCTCTCTCTATCTGTATCTCTTCTCCTTTTCCCTTCCTGTTTAGATAACTCTTGAAGGGAATGCAAAGCCCTGTCTGTCGCCCAGAGTGGCTGGTGGTTTCAACAGCATAGTTTGCAGTTAGTTGCCCAAGTGTAACCACTTTGCCACCAGGTTTCCTCTCTAGGACTAGTTATTTGCATCTCTTAATACTAGTTCTTAGCAATTTTTAAAAAGTAAGGTGTCTGGTTACTGGGATCAACCATATGGGGATAAACCAAGAGGGGAGTACAACAGACCAGCAATGGGAGCATGGCTAGGCAGTCCCTCAGGAAATCTCGATTGCAGACTCCTGACTGGGGGTCACGAGTGTGGGAGAGGGGGTGTGTCAGCTATTGGCACCGATCTGAACTTGTTGGGGGGCATTTACAAGGGGGCCACTCTGAAAGTCTAAAGGTGTAACTCGGTCAGGTATGGGGCACTCGACCACTCCATTCCTGACTGCAGGAAAAGCAATGGGGTCTTGTAGAAGGTGTACCCCTTAGAATGCCGAGGACTAAAAGGGTATACATACTGTTAGAAAAGTGAGTCCTGGGATATGGGTCCCTGAAAGAACAGGGATTGAACTGATGCATTATAACAGGGTCTGCTCACTCTTTAACAGAGAGCTCCTCATCTACTGTGGATCAGGACAACAGAGTTATTTGTATAGTCTTTCTTCTTTTGAAAATCTCTTTTCTCGTTCCTCCTCTATCTTTTCTTTGCCGTTCATCTACATAAGACAGCAGGGTAATCCATCCCCAGGAGACAGCGGCAGAACAAAATGTTGAGGGGAGGAGGGCATAGGAAAGCAGGAGGGGGTGGGTCGGAGTGGTTCAGCACTTCTCGTCATGCTTGATTAATTGAAATGTATCTAAGAGTAATTACTGAGAGGTGAACCGTGGGATACAGAATTATTTTTCCATAGGTTGTGCCCCCATAATATATTCCAAGCCGGAGAACACATTGTCATGGACTATGCACTTGGAGGTCAACTGCTTAGAGGTCACCTCCCTGAAGGTTATCAGCCTTCTGGAGCAGTCACACCCTATTGTCTATCCCATCCTACATGTAAACCACTCTCTGCTGATAAAGATAGTGGATTGCTCCCTGAAGGAGAGACCAAAGGTCAAGCCAACTTAAGGTAGACCAAGGGTAGGCTGCCATCTTGAATCTAGGATCAGCCCAACTTGTCACATGTGCACCCCTAGTGTTTCCCCTTCCTATTGTTTATACACCCCTAGCTTATCTCCCTCCTATTGCATATATGCCTATGGTACAACCCCTTCCTGGTTATGATGTAATCAGGGGGTTTTTCATGTCCCTCCAAATGTATAAGCTGTGATTGGAAATATGTTCGCCCTCTCAGTGTGGATCTGGGCACAGAGATCATGGTCGTCCTGGAGGTGAGCTTTTGAATGCCTTATCTTATGTGATGTCTTTTTATCTCTCAAATACAGAAATTCCACTTGGATCTGTTTGCTTGTAGATCATTGATACCCCACAGTGAACAATGGATAAACATGATAATGGAGCTGGAGAAAAGAAGAAGGAAAAAGAGGAAATAACAAGAAAGTAAAAATTATATATTTATAAGAATATATAGATAAGTATATAGGTAACTACATCATGACAAGTATGTTTGTATATGAAAGGGAGTGGAAAAGATCTAGTGTTTAGTTTTAGCTGGAGGAAAGAAGAACCAGAGTCTGAGTTTCTTGTGACGCTGGGAAAAAACTTTTTTTGAGAAACAAAAGAAAACAAAACATCTCCAAATTCAGTGTAGATGGAGTCTGAGTGCCATAGTGAGTTCAATTTTTGACTCTTAATGGAAACATCAGCCGTTGAGACTAAGAGCAGCTAGAAAAAAGGTCAGATTCTCTGTTTCCCTAGAGTTTTGCAATTTCAGATACCTCAAAAAACTGTTTATACACTTTCAATGGAATTGTGGTAGAAATACCTAAATAACTAATATTTGAAAATAATTAGTATACAGACAGTGTCTGGAAAGAGTCAGGTGCAGAAATTAAAGCATAATACTAGCCAGGTCAAATGGAACAAAAACAGAATAACCCAGTTCAGGGAGTGAAATCTCGCCTTTCAGTACGCAGAGCCCTGCAAGAAGCTGATAAACTATTCTTGGGATGTCTAGCAACACCTGCCACCTGAGATAGTTTCCCCACCCCCAGACACCTTCTTTTAAGAACCCTATACCCTGACAACCAGGCACAACTTCCCTCAACTACTTGCTGACCCACGGAAACTCACCTGGGACCTTCCCTCTAATAAAGCTATTTCTGTTTCTGCTCTCTATTTTTCCTGTCAGTTATGTTTATCTGCATCCTTCTGCCTCAGTTGACTTTACATTTGGTGCTGAAACCTGGGAGGAGAGTAGGGGTCCTGACGCACCCTCACTTTGTCCTGGATGGCAGCAGTGCTCTCCCCGTCTTCGCCCTGAACATCTACCATCAAATCCTGACTCATCAATACTCTGGTTAGTACCCCACCACCTGCTCTCCATCTGTGTCAAGTGTCTGTGTTTTGTCTCGCTCTGCCTGCGTTAGATCCACTTTAGGCACAGAGGACCAGCAAACTCATATGGGAACATGGGGTCCCCTCAAGGAGTCCTGGAGAAGGGTTTTATATTTTCACATTAGTACTAACAGGAAGTGGAAATAATCACCTTTTCCTTGAAAGGGGTGCTACGATAAGGTCAGTTTCTTGTACCTGTTAGTGTGGCCCCAGTCCTGTGGGACCCCTAGCCCTGTGCCTCTGTATTTACTTCCCAGGTTTTCTGGGTCTGGCAGTAACTGCATCTTCAAATTAGACTAAATTGCAGAGTACACTCTTTTGCGCCTTGTCTACTTGCTTGTGTTTGCTGCTCTGTAGTGCCTTCTCTAAAATCGAATCTTTCCCCTTTCCCTCACCCTGAACAAATGCCTCTGATCACCCCTCTATTTTATTGGCCACAGATTAGGCTTCTCTCCTCCACTTCCAATATGTCTTTCTCTGATCTAAGGTCCCTGCCTGCTGGACAAAGCTGCAGGCTTGTGCCAGGGAATCTTTCTACCTGGGAGCAATTCAGAAATTTGGTCCTGGGCCCCTAAGTCTAAAGGGGTTGCCCTTAGGCTTACCGAGCCATTTCTGACTGAAGGGTGTGGATGGGAGGGCAGGAGATGCTCTTCTCCTCTGCCTGTACCCCTTGCAGTTTGAGACACCAAGGAAAGTCCTTTATTCAAGTCCCCAAGGACAATTCTTTGGGGGATGTTTACTGGTCAACCTTTCTGAATTGGATTTGGCTTCTGACCTCTGTCCCAAATGCCTGGTCTTTTTCTGTAATCAAATTTGGTCTCATCACCAATTGGACAATGGCTCATGCTGGCCAAAAAAAAAAAAAAAGGCACTTTTTATAATTTCTGCCAGAGAACTCACAAGTGGTCAGAGGTCCTGTACATTTTCTTTTTCTTTTTTCTCTACTCCGGTTCCTCTCTTTGCATCTCTTGCCAACTTTCACAAATACTTTTGGCTCAATTCCTGACACAGTCACTCTCAAAAGTCCAGGTGACTGCTCCTCTGACAACTGTCCCCTCCCCTGAGCCAAATCGCATAATACAATGCTTGTTGGCTTGCTTGCAGGCTATTTTTCATAAAGCAGTGAATTTTGATAAACTTCGGGAAATCACACAATACTAGGTAAGAACCTAGCTGCTATTCTTACCCATTTGACTGAAGCCTTAACTCAGTATAGGAGACTGGATCCTACCTCCCCAGGAGAAACCACTGTGTTGGCCAAATACTTCATAACACAGTCATCCCTGACATTAAAAAGAAACTAAAAAGGCTGAGAATGACCCTCAGACCCCTGTGGGTCTGTGACCTGGTGAGCATGGCATTTGAAGTTTTTAATATGAGAAGAGCAGGCAGAAGCTGGCACCAATCCCAGGCTCTCCAGAAGACTTATTGACAGACCCAAGCCTTGATTTCTGCTCTGAGGTCAGCAGGAGGAAGGGGTCTGAAGATCCAGGAAGCAGCAACTTTAATTGTCCGCTGCCAGGATTCTGCTTCAAATGCAGCCAGGAGGGCCACTGGGCCAAGCACTGCCTGCAAACCCCACTGGCCAGCAGGCTTGTCTGGTATGTGGTCACTGGAGAAGCGACTGCCCCTCAGGGTCTGGCTGTGGAGGGTCAGTCTCCCCAGACCTGCTATTGGCCCTGCTGGACCTGGCAACTGATCACAAGTGGGGAGACCTTGACTCGACCCTGATCACCCTCCCTGAGCCTGGGGTAATGATCAAGGTAAACTGATCTCCTTCTTGGTAGACACTGGAGCTACCTTTTCAGTCCTCCCATCCTTCTCTGCCCGCCCCTCCTCTTTCCTGGTGATGGTTATGGGAACAGATGGTAAACCTCCCAAGTCTTTGGTTCCTCTTCTCTTTGCTCCTAGACATAGAAGGATTTCCTCCCTCACAGTCCTTTTTGGATATGCCTTCATGTCCGTCATGCCTCTTAGGGAGGGACGTGTTCTCCAAACTTGGGATTTGTCTCCAGTGGAACTGGATGCTCCTCTCTCCTCCCCCCTCTATTCCATGTTTACCGGCACTCTCTCCCACTGAGCCTAAGCTAACACCTTCTGGAGCCTTGCTGGTTAACTCTGTCAATATGGTGGTATGGGACACAACTAAACTCATGGTTGCAGCTCACCACTGTCCTATCCTTTCTACACCTTAAAGACACCTACCATTTTTCTATCTTGACCCCAGTTTGTCATATCACACGCTGCAGAGGTTTAAAACCCATCACACAGTGTTTCTTGCCAGCAATCTCCTCACTCCCACCCCGTCCCCTTGCAATGCTCTGATTTTGGCAGAAAAAAAAATACCCCAACAGCACCTATCGCCTGGTCCAGGACCTCCACCTCATTAATGATGTCATTTTTCCCATTCCTCTGGTGGCCCCTAGTCCTCATACCTTGCTGTCTCACATTCCCCCCAACACAACCCTTTTCTCTGTCCTTGACTCAAAGACTGCCTTTTCTGCCATGCCCCTGGACCCTGCATGCCAGCATTTGTGGTCAGGCCTTTGTGCTGACTTGCAGAAATGTCCACTCTTGCAATCCACCCTTCTGCAATATGTGGATGATCTATTGTTGCTCATCCCCTCCTTGGCTAGCTTAGAGGAGCACATGACACAACTCTTAAACTTTCTGGCCTCCAAGGCCTACCAGGTTTCACACTTCAAAGCCCAGCTTTCCTGCACCTCGGTCACTTACTTAGGGCTGCACCTCACCCCCTCTACTTGGGGACTCACAGCTGACGGGGCACTCATGGCTGACTGGTGATGCACAACAGAACTCTAAGTCCCAGAGCATGCAGAGCAGATATTCTTCTTTTTGGGTTTCATGATATTTTTTAAACAGTGGAACCTAAATTTTCCCTTCTGGCTAAACCTCTATACAAGGTTGCAAAGGCCACACCTGCCGGACCCCTAGACTCTCCTCAGATCGTCGGGGTGGCCTTTTGCAAGTTTCAAAGAGTTCTTTTGCAGTCCTTGCCTTTGCACTTATTCAACACTGAAAACCCTTTCCTTTTGTTCACTGATGAGAAACAGGGCATGGCAGTTGGAGTTCTAGTTCAGCCACTGGAACCGTTCCATTCTCCAGTTGCATACTTACCCAAGCAGCTGGACAGGATGGCGTGAGGGGGCAACCGTACCTCTGGGCTCTAGCAGCTGCAGCTGCATTAACCAAAGAGGCCCTCAGGTTAACTTTGGGAAAGCCGCTCCCAACCTTTCTCCACATAAATATCAGGATCTTTTGTCCTCTCTCTCTCTCTCTCTCTCTCTTGCCTCCAGGTTGGATGCAGGAAGTACCTCTCTTTTTTATGGAAAATTCTGATTTAGGCCTGAGTCAATCTCCCTCTCTAAACCCTGCAGCTTTTTTTGCCACAGGTGCACGTCAACCTAATGACTAATAGGTCTTACTTCCTTTGTGCCTCCCTCCAACACCCTTTAGTGGCTACGGACCCCGTACTAATATTTCCCCGCAGCAGCAAAAGTAGTCACTGTCTCACCTCAATATTTCACATTCCAGTATTCACCCCCAAAACAGACCCCAACGTTACTTACCCTCTGTGTTATCACCAACAGGGAGTCCCAGCAGACTTGGCCTGCAACGCTACCTGCAATGTCACAGGTCTTATCAGAGTCCCTCCAGGGATTTTCTTTTGGTGCAAGTGCACCCTGGCTAGGTGCCTCAATGATTCTACTGCCTCCCTTTGCCTCCCAGGAACTATATTACTCCAGCTTACCATGTACAGGTGGGCAGGGTTTAAATGGCTACGGAATATAGAAACCCACGTTGCCCCCTGTCACCCCCGGGAAAGGTTTCTGCCTGTCCTGGTGGGTCTCAGTTTTGCCTCCTCCCTAACAGCAGCAAGAGTATCCAGCGGGGCTTTGGGACACAGCAACCTCCAAACACAAAGCTTTGACGGCAAACTCCTAGTGATGTCCCCTCCCTCAGAGTCTCTCACAACCCTGCAGTGACAGCTCACATCTCTGGCACAGATAACCCTTTAAAATTGCTGACAGCAGACATGGGAGGTATATGCACGTTTGTGGGGAGGAATGTTACCAGTAAACCGATGAATCTGGGCTGGTTGAGCAGAAGGTAAATGTGTTAAAGACTATGGCCGACCAGATCAGAAATCACCATTGGGGCAGCGCAGCAGCAACTGCCTAATTCCCAAATCCTCATTTTGGCTCATGCTGCTAGTTGGGCCCTTAGTAAAAATATGCCTTCTTTTGCGCTTAGCTTCCTGTCCTTTTTAAGTCATCCAAAACAGAATGAGAGACATTACCAACCTAACCATTAACCAGCTTCTTTTATACTCTTATGGCCCCCTGTCTGCTAACCCCAACCCAGTACACTCCGGCCTGAAACCCCTTGTCGACCCACACGCCAGCAGGAAGTTGCTAGATCAGATTACTGTGCACTTTTTAATCACTTAAAGGTCAGCATGTCTGGATGGAGTCAGGTGGGGAGAATTGAAGGCCCTTCCCCTCAAAGCAGAAAACTGGCGAGGCCAAACGGAGCCAAGACACACCATCTCGGCTCAGGGAGTGAAACCTCGCATTCCGGTACACAGGCCACTCTTCCTGGGGGACGTCTTGCAGCACCTGCTGCCTCTGATGGTTTCCCCACCTCCAGACACTTTCTCTTAAAAACCTATACCCTGACCACCCGGCGCCACTTCCCTGGACGACTTGCTAACCCATGGAACCTTGTCTGAGCTTCCCGCTAACAAAACTATTTCTGTTTCTGCTGTCCCTTTGTCCTGTTGGTTAGGCCTGTCTGCCTCCTTGTGCCTCAGTTTACCTTACAGATAGTTTAAAAGAATCAAGAAAAGACAAAATGAGATTAAATAGATAGGAAAAATGAAAATGGTTACAGCTTATTTCAGCAGTCGTAATGTTTTAGAGTATGTATAGTTCTCAGATATTTAGTAGGTAATTGCTTAATATTAAATAGTGTTAATGAATATTTGCTATAATTTGAAATCCATTTCCTTTTTTGAGAAAGGATATAATTGTATTTGCATCTGCAAAATAGTATCCATTTTCTCCTGACTTTTGGGGGGGGGGGCATCACTGCCCTCTGGTGGTGGGAGTATCTCCTGACTTTTAAGTAGTTGTTTTAAAAGATATGCAATTCAAGCAATGTTCAAAAGATTCATCAAAGATAAATTTATTTGATATTGAAATTTAAACATCTTACTAAATTTCAGTAGTTTACATTTTTTGAGGGATGAGCTTTAAACCACACTCATGGTCATTGAATCTATTCTGAATCATATGGAGTGAGTAGAACTATCCCTGTTGGTTTCTGGGTTTGTAATATATATAAATCATTTTATTGGGGGTGCATACAACTCCCATCATGATCAATGCATCCATCAATTGTATGCAGATTCCATTTGCACACTTGTTGCCATCATCACTGTGGCAGTCATGTGCTTATGTTAATTTTATGATTGAAATGTAGGGGTGGAGTCTGGCTGGTTAATCTGGTTATAGCCATTGAGTAGCCAATGAGGCCTCTGTGTGGGCATGGCTTTCTCCTGATACATCTGGGAAATCTTGCGATATTTCCCTTGTGAAGATGAGAAGCTATCTTCTCCAGTTGTTGGGAATTAGTCTCAGAGACGATGAATCACAGACAAGACAAGATGGCAGCATCCCAGAAGCTGGAGGAACAGGAGGAGAGGCCATTCGACTTTGCCCTGATGGAGCCAGACTTCTGAAGCTGGAGTGGCATGCTATTGATGGACCCTGAGCCCTGGTAGCGAGGAGCCATGGGGAGACCCCTGCCAACGCCGGGATTCTGCACCCACTGACCTGTGACTTCCTGAGTTGGAAGGAGACTTTATAGACTGATATCGAGCATATGGGTTAATATCGGACTTATGACTTTGAACTGGACTGGGCTGGGATACTTTCTCAGTGTTCCATTCCTTTTGTATATAAACCCTTTCCTTATATCCATATGCATGTCTATGAAATTTGTTCCTCTAGTCTTCCTGGACTAATACAATCACTTTCAAAATATCCTCCCTCCACTTAGGCCCACAGTATCAGCTCCCAATATTTCCCTTCCTACCCTCCTCCCCGTCCCCCATGGACTCTTAATAATTTACAATTTGCTATTACTTTTTCATATCACCCACTGTCTGATGTGTCCCTCACTCACTTCCCTGTTGTCCGTACCCCGGAGAGGAGGTTATTTGTAGATCCCTGAAATTGGTTTCCCCTTTCTATTCCACCTTCCCTCCACCCTCCAGGTATCACCACTCCCACCACTGGTTCTGAAGAGATCATCTATCCTAAATTTCCCATGTTTCTGATCCAGTGTACATTCCCTGGTCTAGCTGGATTTGTGTGGTAGAACTGGGATCCTGATAGTGGGTGGGAGGAAGCATCTGAGAACGACAGGAAAGTTGCATATTTCATTGTTACTGCATTGCACCTTGACTGGAAGTCCTCATTTTCCTTCTGCAAAGCAGCTGGTAGGCTCAAGCTGCCAGCTTTGTGGTCAGCATCCCAGTGGGGTGCCTAGCACGGTTACAGGGCTTCTTCCAAAGAACTGGCTTTTGTTTGATTGAAAGAACAACGTTTTCTTTGATTTCTATTTTGGAAGTTAAATCTTTCTTTGGATAATCTGGCTCCCAGGACAAAGGTGGTTTTGATCAGTCTACTACTTGTGGTTTTGTAAAAGGCCGATGCTTAGGTGCCATTTCTCTGATGATTATAAATCCCTGATAATCCACAGCTTCATAAACAATCAGAATTATTTTTAACTAAATAGGCTACAATTTTAGTTATTTTAATTGCATCTTGCTTCTTTTGAATTTAGCCACTTACCTATGAGCTAAATTCAGATCTTCAATAACTTGGCAGTCCTGGCATTATATAGAAGACTTTTTAAAATGTAATTATGTTTTAGGATGTCTTTTAGTCTTACATTCCTTTTAAATTTAATTTTTTGTGGCTTTGCATTAGTTCTGATATTCTCCTCAAACCTTTCATTTTAAAATATTATTACAAATTAACTATGACCGTTTCAAGTTTTGTCATCTACAGATAAGTTTTTTCCATATTAATATGCTGGAAACACTTAGTAAAAATTTTCCAACAGAAAAATGGATTCTACTAAATTTATAAAAAGAACTGATATGTTGACTTTGGGACACATCAGAAAAAAATCATGATTTCCAGAACTCTGGGTGGTGACAGTGTTCACGAAACTGACACAAAAATCCCCATCAACTTCCGAAATTAGCCACTGAATCAACTAAATATTTCTTTGGATCTTTATGTGGAAATATTGTGAGTTTTGAGTCTATTCTTTGGTGATAAGAAACTACTTTCTTCTTTTTTTTCTAAATTATCTATTTAATGGATTCAGATATTATGATCCTCAGATTGAAAGCTTTTATTAATAACCAAAGTAAACTTGACTATAGAAGCTAATGAATTTTAAGCTACAGTTTAAAAAGTACAACAGTTCTTATATTCCAAATGAAAGCTAAGTGATATGCTTGCATAATTGGGGCAATAAACTGTTACCTTATCATTATGCAGAGATTTATGCATCTTTAAACTGGGTCTTCAGAGATCTGATCCTGCTGTTATTGAGTGCTGTCCGTCCAGTCATTTCTGACCCTCAACAAACCTATGCACAATAGAATGAAACACTGCCCGGTCCTATGCCAGCCTCACAGCTATTCCTATGCCTGAACCCCCTTGTTTCTTCAGCCACTGTGTCAAGCTATCTCACTGAAGCCTTTACTCTTTTACTATATTAACAAGGATGTCCTTCTCTAGAGACTGGTCTCTCCTGACAATAGATTGCAAGTGCCTGAGCATTCTGGCCATACTTTCTAAGACAAATTTGATTGTTGTTTATCAGTCCATCCTTCGAACTTTCAATATTCTTCGCCAGCAGCACAATTCAAATGCATCATTTTCTTTTTCAGTCCTCATCATTCAATGCCCAACTTTCATATGCATATGAAGCCACTGAGAACGCCATGACTTTTGTGGCAGTCATGTACTCATGTCAATTTCATTATTGGGAGTGTAGGGGTGGAGTCTAGCCTGACAATCTGGAGACAGCTAATGAGACCTCTGTGTGGGCATGGCTTTCTCCTGAAAATTCTGGGAAATCTCATGATTTTTCTCTCGTGGAGGTGAGAGAATATGGACTCAGTCCCTGGGAAATGCTCTACTGACAAGATAGGACGGCAGCATGCTGATAGACCCTGAGTCCTGGAGAGGTTGGAGGAGAAGCCACATGGGCTTACCCTGACGAAACCAGACCTCTGGGGCTGGAGAAGCCACAAGGAAGATTCCTGCCAGCGCTGAGATGCTTGGGAGGCCAAAAGGAGACTCCTGCCAGTGCTGAGATGCTTCTATCACCACTGGATACAAGACTCTACACCCACTGTCCTGTGATTGTCCTGGCATCATTGCATGTGCTTTGTGAGTCTGAAGGGGACGAATGGATTGGTATCAGACATACGAGCTAATATCGGACTTATGGACTTGGACTGGACTGGGTTAGGATGCTCTCTCAAAATCCCATTCCTCTTATATATAAACCTCTCCCTTATATACATTGCATGTTTATGAATTTGTTTCTCTAGTCCACCCAGACTAACACAGCTTGAGTTAGGCATATCTTAATCCTCAATGTATCATCTCTACTTTTCAAAATTATAAAGATCTTTTTTTTGCAGCAGATTTGCCCAATACAACACATTTCTGATCTCTTGACCTGCTTTCATGAGGATTGATTGTGGATCAAAGCAAGATATAATCCTTGACAACTTAAATATTCTCTCCATTCATCGCATTAACTATTGGTCCAAGTGTGAAGATTTTGGTCTTTCTTACGAGTTCCATACTGAAGGTTACAGTCCTTGGAATTTTGTTATTATGATCTGGTCTTCTTTTTCCATGTGGATTTAATTGGTGTCTCACTCAGATGGCTGCTTGTTTGAAAAGAAGCCTTAAAACCCTAGTGGCTAGATGTTTGATAGCTGAGCATCATCTGCTTTCTGTACTACACTTTGCTTCTGGCACCCTTATCTTTAGCAGGCGGGTTTTAACTTGATTTTCCGGTTAGGTTTTCTACTCCTTCCTGTAAAGGGACTATTGATTTGTTACAGTTTTGTCTCAACGTTGTATAGCATCAAATAAATGGTCTTTTCCTCCCCTACCGTCTTGATGGAGTGACCCCACACAATGTAAGGTCTCTGCTTTCTAGATGATTCTCATGAAATACACCAAAGTGGAGTGCTGTGTATATGGTTCATGGACAGTAGATAGCCTTTCTACCTTTTTGTTTGGAAATTAGTCTCTAAGATTTGTTTAATTGGTGTTTCTCCTTATGGCCATGGACTCATGAAAGGATGTCCTTTTGTGATCAACTTACTCAGCATAATGATTTCCCAGTCGTTTATGTCAGGTATTTTTTGTGCTTTCACCACTGTTTTTGAGGGGCCATAGTATTCCTCTGTGTGCATGTGCCATAGATTCTTTATTCATTTTTCCACTGTTGGGCTTTAAGGCTGCTTCCAGTTTCTTGCTATTATGAACTATGCTGCTAGGAATATGGGAGAGCATACATTCATTCATGTGTCCCTTGGGGCATTTGCCTAATAGTGGTATTGCTGAATCATATGAGATTTCAATGATCAGTTTTTTGAAGGATATCCATATTATTTTCCACAGTGGTTGTATGCATTTGGAAGTTCACCAGCCGTGTATATGAGTTCCAATATCTCCACATCTTCCCCAGCACTAAAAAAAGGGCCAGTATTGTGGATGTAAAGTTTAAAGGTATCACATATATCCTCGATATAGTACTTGAGTCATATCTTGTAATCCATTTATCATGTTCTACCTACAGTTATCTTCTAACAATCATTACAGATATCTTAAAAACCTACAATTTACCAATTTCTGTAACGCTCTCTACAATCTACCGTTATCTGTCCTAAGAGATGTCCTAGGCAGCATGAACAACATAATCAGTGTCACTGAATTATACACACTGTCTAAAAACCAAGCTCACTGTCATAGAGTTGATTCTGACCCATCGAAACCCTGTAGGACATGACAGAACTGCCCCTGTGGGTTTCTGAGACTCTAACTTTTTATGGGATTAGAAAGTCTCATCTTTCTCTCTCAAACATGCTCAAACAGCTGAACTTGTGATTACCAACCCAACAGGCAACCAATATTCCACCAGAGTTCTAACAGAGAACTCTGTTTTTTTTTATGTTTATATTTTCATAATACAAATCAAGCCAATAATAAACCTGTTATAGATACCAGTTACTTAAGCAAATGAGTCAAATGAGGTTTGCTTTTTTAAATGTATTTTTATAAACACTTTGGTCCAGGTACCTGAAAAACAGAAATAATGAGAATTTCATCCTCTTAATTTTTTATTCTACTACTCAGACTACCTGTGTTGCTGAAATCATTTCTGATGCACATGTATTCATTTCTAATGTGATTTTGCAGAGAATATTGACCCCTCCACCTCTGTTTAGTGTTGTAGGAAGCATTCATGGTTGATAAACATAGGCCTGGAAATATGAGATCTTTTAAAATTGATGGCATCTCACCACAAATGGGAAATTTGGAAACTAAAAGAACAAATTGTGTGATGCTTTTAAAAACAAGACTTGAGATATTTAACAAACTCTAAACTTTATTATGGGGGCAGTGGAAATTCAATGTAGGATGCTGGTCTCTCGTTCTGTGGATCTGAACTTTATCCCCAGTCAATTTCCCTCACATAGAGCCACCCTTTTGTATGTTGTTATACTGAACAGGTTTCAGTAAGCATCCAGGCTATGATGAATGAAGAAGAAAGGCCTTCTGAAGATAGTGGTCATGACACGGATGGTGTGAGACTCCATGAAGGCACTATGGGCTGAGGTGAACCCCATGAAGCTAACAAGATAATAAAGGACTAGTTTTGTGCCTAGTATCACTACTCCTGAACACTTTTTGCATCATGGAAACTTCTTCTAGATTCTTTCCATTGAGACAGGGGGTAATAAGAGTTTGCCTGTTGTTAATCAAGCCTGGTGTGTGATCTGATTTACTTCAGACTTGGTGTGTAGAAAACCCCCAAAGTAAAGACTCCTTTCCCCTTTGCAGTAAAGCTCTCTTTAAACTTAAGAATGCTCTACTACTGCAAGTTTGGGTGAACCAAACCATACAGGCAAGCAAGGCCTTGGAGTAAGAATTGGAACCTGAGACCCCATAGGAGTGCCAGAATACTTCTTGCTTCTGTGAATTACAAGCTTCCTTTCTTCCACTGATAAAGTCCTCTGTTCATCAGAACACACCTGGTAAACATTTTGTATTAGTCCAGGTATAATAGAGAAACAAATACAGGGAGACTCACATGTGTATGAGAAAGAGGTTAATATACAAGAAGCAATTAAATATTGAGGAAATGTCTCAACCCAGTCCAGATCAAGTCTTTAAGTCCAATATTAGCCTATGTGTCTGAGGCCAATATTTAAAGTCCTCTTCAGACCCATGAAACACATGCAATGAGGGCGAATGCAGGAAGATCACAGGCCAGTGGGTAAAAGTTTTGTAAATCCAGTAGCATGGTCAGCATTTCAGCCATGGCAGGGGTCTGTATGCAATTTCTCTGGCTCCAGAGGTCTGGTCTCATCAAGGTAGATCCATGTGGCTTCTTCAGCTCCCAGGGTGTAGTGCCATTCTCTTGTTAGTAGAGTGTCATCCCAGGGAATGAGGAGAGAGAGAGAGAGAGAGAGAGAGAGAGAGAGAGAGAGAGAGAGAGAGAATTTCTTTTCAGCTGGAATGTATCACAGGGACTGAGCAGAGAGAGAGAAATGTCTCCTGCCTCCAAAAGAATCCAGGAGTTTCCAGAATTCTCAGAAGAAGGCCATGTCCACACAGAGACCTCAGTGATTCTACCTTTATCGACAGGCCAGACTCCACCCCTTCACTTATAACCTTCTCAAGTTGACACCAGATATGTAACTACCACACATTTCCTCAAACTTGGTCCAAAGTTTAGGGTATATAATTTGCTTGTTTTCCACTGAATTGCTGAAGAAGTTTGACAGAAGTTTCCTTCTGTCAATATGTGCAGAAATAAACTTGGAAAATTTTAAATCAACCAAGTCTCTGTTTTGGGCTAAAACAGTGTTGGGCATCTGGGCCTTACTGTGTGGCATCAGCTCTGTAAGAACAGTTCTATTCAGTTTCACAGGTTTCCAAGAATCAATTACTTGATGACAACAGGTTTGGTTTGGGTTTGATAGCTAGATCCTGATGGTGCTGCTGGTCTGAGACCCTGTTTTGTCAGGGCACCACGACCCAGGGGGTGTATTATACTGCGTGACACTATCAGAGATAGTGACACTAAGATGGCTTTTTATAAGTATTTTGTATGCTGATTCAATAGAAATTTATTACTATTTACAAAAATTTTGCAGTAGTAGTTATAAGAACATTTTTCTTAAGTCTATCTTAATTGTATCACTACATCTGTACTGTTAAAAGTCTGTGCTAGCATACTTTTTGAACCTTCTGATGTGCTCCTGTCAGAGATGTTGTTATTACCCAACTACAATGATGCCTCAAATTTCATTTGCCAGTCAAGCATGTAAGCAATATTGCTTTCATTGTAGCTGCTGATTCTGTCAGATTTTCTGATTTTTTGAAGCAATATCCTAAGTAGTATATCTGAACCTCTTTTCTGAGCATCAGTAATTAAGTTACTAATACTGTTCTACCTAATAATGACATTTATTTTGGAAAGATTTTACAAGACAGACATTTTGTCAATAGTCATATAATCTAAGAAATTTTTACTGCTAAGCAATTTGCAAGAATGTTTATCACATATTATTCTATAACTTAAATGATAATAAGCATCACTAAGGAGTCTGAATGGACGGATAAGGGAGGGGGTCCACAGGATACAAGGGTGATACTCAAGTTATCTCAATCAACGACACCTACCCAGTGATACTACTTTGTTCTGCATGAGCACGTTGCTAAACAGTCACATTTACTTTTTTCTGTTAAACCTAATTTTCTTCATCTACAACCTGGTTGACAGTGAGTTGTGATGAGAGGTAGAAGAAATAACACAGCTTTTGTTACACCCACTCCAAATAGATAACAAGAAAACAGCAATAACACCACATAACTCTATACATATCCAACTCTAGCCTTGAGGCAGTACTTTTGTACATATTATGACATTTCATTCATGCATTGCTGTACAAGGTGAATGTTGCTGTGAGAGAGTCTGGACTCGGTCACAGGAACCCCTCCTCAGAGTGGCCTCACGCCCACCTGAGAACCTTCTTCTTGTCCTATTCTTGATTAAGGTACTCACTGCTCCCCAGGGCAAACACCTTAGTTGGTGGGGCTGAGACCTCTGCACTGATCTGTTCCCCACATCAGCCCCAGAGATGGCATTCGAGGTCCAAGGGCTGACATAGGAGTTATCTTATTCTTTCTCAGTACACACTGAGAAGGAGGATAAATGAAAACAAGCAAAAACTCCCTCCTTCGATAAAATGGAGACATTAACCACAGTCCTCAGCTTCACTGCATAGAAAGCCTGGATGGACCGAAGGGGAAAGGGGAGGGGTGTGATGGGAACACCCTTCCATGAAGGGTTCAGGGGCCTCCTGTTTTGCTGACATTTTAGTAAACCAATCTCCAATGGTTCTGGGTCTGTAATAAAGACAAGTTTGCAGGCATTTTCAATTTGTAGTTAAGACTATCTAGATCATTAATTCATCCATGCGCCCATTCAAACAACTTTTGAGCCTCTACTTTATGACACACTTTTCATAGCAACGGGAAACTTATCTATAAATACAGGAAAGATCACTGGGTGCAGCGGGCTCACACTGAAGTAAAGAGACAAGACAAATAAATTGAGGAACCCTGGGGTGCTACTGTGAAAGGTGAGATGGCGTTTGTAGAGGCTTCACAGTGAGAAAGCATTTGACAGACAGTAAAATAGAGGGACAGGTGAAATTAAGGATTCATCTGGGTCAAGAGCATTCCAAACAGAGGTCAGGCACAGGAGGGACTCTGAGGTGAGTACTAGGTAGGGGTGTTGGAGAGTGGCCAGGACCCGCGAACGACTGGGGATCTGCAGTCAAGGGAAGTCTCTGGAACCATTGCGGTGAGAAACGACACAGACACTCCAATACCACCTCAGTTCCTCATGATATCTGGCAGGCAGGACCAGGCCGTGACGGGTCTCCAGGGGGAGAACTGGGGTAGGCCGCCTTATTCCAATGAGGTACTGTTTGATTCTCATGAGGGTCAATTGACAAACACAAAATCCAATCTGTATCCACTGTAGCAAGAGCAAGTCCTTAATTAATTGAATCTGCAAAATCGGGTGCCAAGCCTCAGAAGACGAAACAGACCAGTGTGTTTGTAAAACAAGCATTGAAGAATGAAGATGAAGAGGCCCTCCTCTGGTTCTTCATTGACTGAATATTATGGGGTGAACAAACTTTCCCAGGTGTCACCTATTTCCTTAATTTATAGTGTCTTCCTCTGGAAGAGATTGCAACCCCCTCCCTCACTCCCACCCCCAGCTCAACACACACACACACACACACACACACACACACACACAATGAAATTCTTTTGGTGACGTAGCACAATTCCTCAGGTCAGGCGTCTGGATTCTACTGATTGTTGCATCAGCTATCAACTTGAGCTCTGGCTACTTAGGAACTTCCTGGCTGTTTGTTTCCTGCGTTGTTAAAGATGGACCCGTCTGGGATTTACTTCTCCCTTTGCCACACCACAGTTTCGCTCCAGAGTGGGGGAGTGACATCATGAATCCTGTGCCCAGGAGCGAAGGGTCTAATTTATGTCTGAAAAGGATGACTCTAGCCATTTGGTCTATTCTACTTAGGTCCAAACTAGCCATCAAGAGGCCAAAAAGCTGCCCTGAGCCAGATGATAGAAGACAGGTTGAGAAGTGTTTCTCTTCTGGAATAGTTGATGGTAAAGCGATAGACTTTCTTAAAGGGTTGGATTTACAGTCAGAAAAGCAGGGAGGGAAATAGTGGTTCTTTTAGGTCATCAGTTTAGAGTCAGAAGGGATAAGAGGGGGTGGGAGATGCAGCAGAATAGTCCTGCTGGGCCCAGAACACCTAGAAATTGACAGCAAAACAACCCAGAGAAGCTGACCTTTAGGTTAAGACTGGAAAAAGTACCCTAAGAAGTACTGTAAATGAGATGCTCTCCTAAGTTGCTGTCAATTCTACTAAAACTTTCTTATGTTTGACTGACCCTCTGTACCTTTACTTTAAACGTAAATTCCTTGATTTGCTGCATTCTCTAGCTCTTGGCAGAATAATTTCTTCCCAGAAGACTCAGAATTGAGCATTAGAACGACCCTGGGACATGATCATAACAGCTTGCAAGTGCCTACATGAGTGCTCTCAGAAAGGGATTTCATAATTTTTGACCTCTGTGATATATTTGGCAATATCTGGACACAAGATGGTTCTCAGAGCAAGGAAGAGGGAAGACAAGGCCAGGGATGCTAGTAATGTCCTACAATACAAAGCAGGCCAGTCAACAAAGGGTTACTTGCTCAAAATTTCAACAGGGCTAACACAGAAAGCGTGGCCCAGAAGACTTATTTTCGATTTCTGAGATGTGGCAAAATAGAAGCCCTGTGATGCCCGGGTAGAGAGAGTTCAGTTTCAATGCATTTGACTAGAGATTCCTATTAAATGGAAAAGGGGAAATGGTGTATTAACAATTTAGAGGCATGAGAGTTAAGAGTCATAATTTCTCTGGGAGATAGGTGTTTGGGGTCATTACTGCATGAATAAGGTTTAAATTCTCTAGATAGAGAAGGGGCCTGGAAAGAAATTCATTTAAAAAAGGCGGAGAGGAGAATGTGTTAGAATAAATTTAACAATATTGGGAATGGTGTTAGAATAAATCTAACCATACTGGGAATAGGTGAAGGGCATTTGAAGAAGCTGGGATGCCATACCTGAAGGGGCAGAACTCTGAAAAGAGGCACTGAGCCAATTGGGTAAGGGATGATGCTGGTCTCTAGGTGAGGAGTCACAGAAGGGGAAGAATTTTGGGCAATGTCACTTTCACTGAATGCTGAAGTAAGATACCTTTTTTTTGAAATTAAAAGACTACTTTATTGGGTACTCTTACAATTCTTATGACAGTCCATACACTGATTGTATCAGGCTTGTTTGTACATATTCTGTCTTCATTCATTTCTAAACATTTACTTTCTATTGAGCCTCTGGTATCAGCTCTTCATTTTTCTCTCTCCTCTCCCCACCCCCACACTTATGCCCCCTTGGTGGATTATAAACTGTTACTATTTTCATATCTTACACTGGCTGCTGTCTCCCTTTCCCTATATTTTCTGCTGTTCCTCCCCCTGGAGAGAGGTGTATGGTTATGTGCCAATCATTGCCATCAGTTCCTCCTTTCTCCCTTCCTCTCTCCCCCTTTATCCCTACCCTTCTGGTATCTGATATTGCTATTCCCACTCCTGTTCCTAGAATCCATGTGTCATGAGCCCCAGTCTCTTTTCTGTACCTGTGTCATGTTCTGGTCTAGTCTGATTTGAGAAACAGTACTAGGGTCAAGATGGTGGGGGGTGAGGGAGCCTCTAGGAATGAGTATAATAATGTATTTCATCGATGCTTTACTGTACACTGTTTGACTCATACTTTCCCTATAGCTCCTCTGGGAGGGGTTTGTTCCATTGTCTACAGATGGGCTTTGGATCTCTGCTCCACCCCTGCCTCATTCTCAACAGTATGTTTTTTTTCTTTGTCTTCCTATGTCTATTATCCTGTCCCGATGACTCTCCGTGATTGCTCTGACAGTGTGCTTATTCTCTGTGGGTTTGTTGCTTCTCCGCTGAATGGATACTTGTTCAACTTCAAGCATTTAAGATCCCAGATGCTATATTTTTTGTAGCCAGACACCATCTGCATTCTTCACCACATTTACTTATGCACCCATTTTTTCTTCAGTGATTGTGTCAGGAGGGTGAGCATCTCAGAAGGCCAATTTGTTAGAATTAAGTGTTCTTGTATTGAGGGAGGTTATGAGCAGAGGCTTGAGATCCATCCACTACAGCACTGTATTGCCATATACATATTTGTACACAGGTCAAAGCCTCTATTTTTTGGGGTAAATATATTTACATATGTACATACTTATGTTTATACTTCTATCCATTGCTTTGCTTTCTGGGTCCTTCCTCTGTTTCCATTTAACTTCCTCATGCCCCACCATCAGTTTCCCCCTAATTCTGCCTCATAGAACTTACTCTTAGTTAGTTTTCTGCTTCTCCTCCACCCTTAGTATCTTGATCTCCTTGTTGTTGACTCTAACTCTAACTCCTTGTCTAGGGTGCTTCCTGCCCCCCTAAATCCCCCGGGAACATTATCCTGCTGCATTCTCCTTGGACTCATTTCCCATGGCTATCTTACACAAAGAGGCAAACCAAATGGGAAATAGAACAAAACAAAACAAAACAAAAGATTTAAAGAAGAAAAGGAGAGCACAGAAGGAAATATAAGGAAGAAAAAGATTTTTTTATTTTAAAGAATAAAAAACTGTATATAATTCCAGGTCTTTTCTCCCCACCAGTTATGTGGGCTCTCCACCTCCTAGCCTAAAGTTCATTTTTGGGGCTTTGCAGGGGCTTCTTAGCTTTCTTTTGCTTCAGTTGCTGATCTGTTATGTTCTCTTGGTTCACACTTCGTGTGTGTGTGTGTGTGTGTGTGTGTGTTCAGATTGCAATACTTCCCTTCTGTGTGGCTCCAGATGTGACTCCTATCAAGGGATAACATGGTAGGAGCTACTGTTGACCCCACAGTACCTTCTCTGTCCCAGCCGCTCCCCACAGGATTGTCATCCTCTTCTTTCTTCCTGGTTTGCTTCCCTGTGGGCATGGCATGGTGACCCCTCTCCCCAACCTGCAGGTTTAGTGATTGAATTAATAGATCTTTAAAGTCATTCTGAGGACTAAGGTGTACCTGCCCCAAGCCATGATATTTTCAATTGCTTCATTGAAATGTGAAAATGAAACAGTGAATAAAGAAACTGGGAAAAAAATGAGTGCATTCAAATTCCAGGGCTGGCACAGAATATTGCCAGAGTCGACCAAAAGACAAAAATATGTCTTGGAGTAAGGATAGACAGAATGCTCTTTAGAAGCAAGAGCACACTGCCTCATGCACTTTGGACATGCTATCAGGACTTTCCCAGGCCCTTGGAAAAGCACGTTCTGACGCTAAACTACAGGGTCAGCAACAAAGAGAAAGGTCCTCAATGAGTCAGATTGTCACAATGGCGGACGCAATGGGATCAAACACAGCGATGGCGAGGATAGTATGCGTAACATTTCCTTCTGTAGTATGTAACATTTCTGTAAATTCTATTGCTCTCCAAGTTAAATGTTAGCATTCTTGGAATGGACTTGACCAAACCCGGCCACCAGGAAGGTTTTGAGACTATCTGAAAGATATGATCAGCAAAAATAAATTAGAGATTAATAATTACTTCTCCATATATATTCCTTGGAAATTTGAGCAAAATGAGTGAAAAATCACTACCATCTTGCTTAGAATTTTTCAGCATAAATGGAGCAAGGCAGAGGCCAATGGATCATGTGGTTGGGGGCCATGGACCAGAGATTGGCCTGCTTGACTGTTCTGATGGAAGGTGTGTGGTATCCTTAATTATAACATATTAACTCCCCTGATAAACTCCTTAATTTGGGGGCACTGTGGGGGAGGGGGTTAATTGGAATATTATCTTTATAGTAAAGGATTAC
Organism: Nesogale talazaci; assembly: GCA_004026705.1. Taxonomy (NCBI): domain Eukaryota; kingdom Metazoa; phylum Chordata; class Mammalia; order Afrosoricida; family Tenrecidae; genus Nesogale; species Nesogale talazaci. Next base: position 38,181 of record PVJH01013410.1, on the reverse strand, counting down.
TGTCTCAGAAACACGGAGGATCGGTTCTACCCTGTCCGACAGGGTGGCTATGAATCAGCTTAGATTTGCTCTCAGCCACTATGTGGTTGAAAAGTTTTAGACACTATTGCTCATCACGTTAGAGGTAAATACAGAGCTCGAACCTGACCTGTCTTATACACTGAAACTAAAACATTATGCAGCTACTCAATGGTGCTGGGGAAGGACTCACTCTTCACAGTAAGATAATTTGTACTTTGTTTCTCTTTGCCTACTCTGGACATCATTAACTCAAAGACATACAGTACCACTGCGTGGCCCTGCCAGGCCAACAACTCAGGCATATTCTGGCCAGGCCGAGGCCCTGTGCTAAGACTTGTGCAGTGGAAAGATTCTCCTGAGGATTACCTATTGTGACAAAAGAGTGACAATTACATTTTTAATTTTCTGATGGGGTAAACAAAGTTTGGTCTAAACTTCCAAATCACCTGAATTACTGGCGTGTTAGCTCAGGAAGACTAGAGAAGTAAATTCGCAAACATGCATATGTATGTACATAAGGGACAAAAACTTATATACAAGAGGAATGGAACATTCTAACCCAGTCCAATCTAAGTCCATAAGTCCGATATTAGCTCATATGCCCAATACCAATCCATTAGTCCTCTCCACACTCACGAAAGACATGCAATGATGCCAAAACACTCATAGGTCAGTAGATGCAGTGTTGTGTATTCAGTAGAAGCAGTTCAACTATCATAAGGGTCTTCTTGTGGCCTCCCAAGCATCTTAGCACTGACAGGAGCCTCTATGTGGTTTCTCGGGCCCCAGAGGTCTGGTTCCATCAGGATAAGCCCATGTACCTTCTCCTCTGACTCCTCCAGTCTCCAGGACTCAGGTTCTATAGCATGCTGTCATATTATCTTATTGGTAGACCATCTCCCAGAGTCTGTGAGACTTCCCAGAATTCTCAGGAGAAGACATGCTCACACATAGAGATCTCCTTGACTCTCTCCAGATTTACAGGCTAAATTCCACCCCTTCACTCCCAGTGCTGAAATTGACACAGATCGTTGATCAAGACAATTGGCAACCTTTCCTCCCCAGAATGATAGAAACCAGGAGTCAAACTCAAACAAAATGAAGCATTTCAGGATAGGTCTTATTGCTTATTATTTATCACAACTTTATGCAGCCAGTTTTCAAGGATAAATCTGTGGGAAAGTTCAAAAAGGAGAAATTTTTCCTATGGCAATGTGGACATGTTATCTAATGGCCAAATACTGACTCTCAATGGGAACATTCTAGGGAGTCAAAGCTCTGGCAAGCTGCTGGAGTTTCTTCTGACCAAGAATCCCTGTTTCACGGTGAGACCTGGATGGGTTAACATTTTGCACGTGGCTAGATCTTACTTTTGTTGCTGGATCTCACTTTTCTGTCCGTAAAAAGGGGCTCTATTTTTAGAACTTTGAGTGAAAGTCGATGTTATGTTCAAGTGGATGGAAATGTCTGCCATTATAGATGCAAATGTGTACCATTATAGACACAGCAGGAGAAGAAGGAGCAGCAGATTACCTCTGGTAATTATCAGGTAGTAGAATTTGGAGAGATGATTTTTGCTTTGTTTTCTCTATTATAAATCATTTTATTGGGGGGTTCATACAACTCCCATCACGATCAATACAATGTTAATTGTATGCATACTACATTTGCACACCTGTTGCCAAAATCACCCCTGAAACATCCTCCCTTCACTTAGGTCCCTAGTACCAGCTCCCTATATTTTTCCTCTCTCCCCACTCCACCTCCCCCATGAACCTTTCATAATTTGCACATTGTTATTGCTTTTTCATATTGTACTCCGTCTGATGTGTCCCTTCACCCACTTCCCTGCTGTCCGTTCTCTAGAGAGGTCACATGTAGATCCCTGGAATTGATTTCCCCTCTTCCACTCCACCCTTCCTTCATCCTCCAGATATCACTACTTTCATCACTGGTTCTGAATTCCCTATGTTTCTGACTCCAGTGTACATCCCATGGTCTAGCTGGATTTGTAAGGTAGAATTGGGATCATGATAGTGGGTGGGAAGAAGCGTTTGAGAACTAGAGGAAAGTTGCATACCTCATTGTTGCCACACTGTACCCTGACTGGCTCCTCTCCTCCCTGCAACCCCTCTGCAAGGGGGTGCTGCTTCACCTATTGATGGGCTTTGGAACCCCACTCAGTACTCTCCTCTTTTAGAGGGATACACTTTTTAGTTCTTTGATGCCTCACACCCATTCCCTTCAACACCTCATAGTCACACAGGCTGGTGTGCTTCTTCCATCTGTAGGCTTTATCGCTTCTGAGCTAGATGGCTGCTTGTTTACCTTCAAGACTTTAAGACCCAAGACACTATATCTTTTGATAGCCGGGCACCATCAGCTTTCTTCACCACATTTGCTTATGCACCCATTTGTTGTCAGCGATATCAGGAAGGTGAGCATGGAATGTTTGAATTTTCAGTTCTTGAATCCTAATAATTGATCCTTTTGACACCTCATGGTCCCACAAGCTGGTGTGCTTCTTTCATGTGGACTTTATTGTTTCTAAGCTAGATGCAACCTTCTAACCTTCAAGGCCATAGATGCTATATCTTTTGATAGCTGGGCACCATCCACTTTCTTCACCATATATGCTTATGAGCACATTAGTCTTCAGTGGTTGTGTCGCGAAGGTGAGCATGATGGAGTGCCAATTTAATAGAACAAAATGTTCTTGCACTGAGGAAGTACTTGAGTGGAGGTCCAGTACCCATCTTCTGTCCAAATACTAACCCTATAAAGTATATGCCTGTTGAAATATTTCCCCATCATCATATATAAATATATGCACATATGTACATGGCTGTATTTAGACCTCTATAAATGCCCTTTACCACCCAGTTCTTTCCTTTTACTTTCCTCTTGTCCCACTATCATGGTCAGCCTCCACTGGGATTTCAGTATTTTCTCTCTATTACATTACTCTTGATCAATCCCCATTGGGCCTCTCACCCCACCTTGTCACTGATTTTGAATCTCTTGTTTTTCCCTTATCCCTGGGTTAGTCAGCAACTCTTCCTTTCCCCCTTCTCCCTATCTCTCATGTTCCCTCTGGAACCATTAGTCCTGTCATTTTCTCCTCCAGATGGTTCTTCCAGCCTATCTTATTGAGATAGACCTGCAGAGACAACAACATGTACAAAAAATACAGTCATCCTAAGATGAAGCAGCCAAAGAAAATAAAACGATGACAACAACAAAGAAACCCCTGTGTCATATATATATATATATATATATATATATATATATATATATATATATTTACCTGTAAATAGTTGACAGTGTGTTCATTGACCTCCAGGAGTGTCCCCTGGTTGAGTCAGATGGGGTGCCACACCCTGGCTCCAAGTATTTCCTTGGCACTCCATTGGGAACTGCATGCTCTGTTGCACACCCTTAGTTTTTTGCCATGGTGTGGTTGGGTCAGATAGGATATAATCCCGAGCCCATTTCTCCACTGTTGTCCCTGAAGGGCCTTGGGTCAGCAAGGGAAGCCGTATTTCACAATGGGTCCGGCCATATGATCCTCTCTGTGCATAGGCTGTTCAGAGTGGGAATATCATCAAGAAGGCTCAGTGGGCCAGGATGCAATCCATTCTCTCTTCCTCCCCTTTCATTTAGTCTCATGTGTTCTGATCAGGCATATCTCACTCCCCAAGCTGCAACTTCAGTGCTGTCCTCCAAAACACACTCTCCAGGAGGGAGAGGCGGCTGCCCTCGTAGCTGTGATTGGGATTGGGTGCTCAGACCCCTCCGCTGGATCCCCCACTCCATGCCATCACACTGCATTCGCATCCTGGAACACTGGGTTTAAGTTTGGTCCCTCTTTCCCTGTGCAGATATAAATAATATGGTCCCCTTGTCTCAGTTAGTACCCCATTCCCTCTCTACACATCACCATCTGCCCCCTCACTCCCTCATTCCTCTACCCCAGTTGATTACCATATGGAAGCCTGGATTTGCACTGACTCTAACCATGCTACCCGAGTCTCTTCCCCAGAATTTCAGTATAGAGTAACTTTTCTCTATATGCTTCTTTTGCATTTTTTAAAAAAATATTAAGCTTACCTCAGCCAAATCATGTTGTACATGTCCTTTTGTGCTGGGCTAGCTTCACTTAGCATAATTTCCTCCAGTTCTTCCCATGGGGTGACGTGCTTCATGCCTTCATCACTGCTTTTCAGCGATGCAGAGTGCTCCATTGTATGTATGTACCACAGCTTTCTAATCCATTCGTCAATTGATGGGAATTTGGACTGCTTCCAACTCCTTGCGATTGTGAACTGTGCTGCCATGAACATTGGGGCACAGATGTTTGGTTGTGGATTGTTGCTTGCCTCTTCTAGTATATAGCCAGTAGGAGGATTGCTGGGTCATATGGTAGCTCAATTTCCATCTGTTTTAGATATCTCCAAATCGATTTCCATAGTGGCTGTACATACCTGCAGGTCCACCAGTAGTGGAAAAGAGTTCCTATCTCCCCACATTTCTCCAACACTTATTACTTTCTGATTTTTTGAGTTGGGCTATCCTTTAGGGTGTTAGGTGGTATCTTGTTGTTTTGATTTGCCTTTCTCTTATGGCTAAAGATCAGGAACATTTTCTCATATGTTTATTGGCCATTTGGATTTCTGCCTGTGAAACTTCTGTTTATGCCCTTTACCCACCTCCTCAGTGGGCAGTTAGTGTTGCTCTTTTGGGAAGCTATCAGCAAATTGATAACAATCCAATCATAATTGGATATCAATGTGCTTAAATTTATGTAGATTTGCCTTATGTCCCAGCATGTGATCTATCTTCAAGTATGTTCCATATGGGGATGAAAAGAATGTGAATTTTTTTGTATTTGGATGAAAAGCTCTGTAGATATCTATCAAGTCAAATTGTCTAATTATAATGTTTAGATCTCTAGTTTCCTTGTTGAGTTTTGTTCCCTGTGGTCTGTTTTTCTCAGAGAGTGATATATTGAAGTCACCCACTATAATTGTTGAGACTGTGATTTCTATTTTCATCTTTTGGAGTGTTTGGTTTACATATCCAGCAGGTCTCTCATTCAGGGAATATTTGTTTAAAATGCTTATTGGTTCATAGTCTACCCTTCCATTAAGCATTATATAGTGTCCCTCCTTATCTCTTTTTATGGTTTGCACTTTGAGATCAATTTTATCTGAGATTAGAATTGCTACACTTGCCTTTTTTTGAATTGCTGTTTGCCTGGTATGTTTTCTCTGGGTTTGATTCTCACATATTTTTTTCTGTGATCTTAAGATGTGTCTTCTGTAGGCATCAGATTGAGGGGTTGTGTTTTATAAGTCAGTCTATTAATCTCTGTCTCTTAAGGCCCAAATCCAATTCATTGATATTCAGGTCTATTACATCTATCTGTGTACTCTGTGTTGCTATTTTATCACTCTTGTGTTGGGTGTTTTTCTATCTCCATGGGTTGTGTCCATGTGTATTTGTGGTTCATTCTTGCCTTTCTTCTATCACTGACCCAGAGTTAGCTTGGGGGCTATTATCCCTTTGATAACAGTCATTCTGTGTGGCAGGCTCTTGTATGTGCTTGGTGATTATTGCTCTTCTGCCCCCAATGGGATTGGTGAAGCTCTTTTGTAGGCCTGGGTTCCTTTTAGAATATTCTTTGAGATTTTCTTTGTCTGGGAATACTCTAACTTCTCCATCAATTTTGACAGATAATTTGGCTGGATAGAGTATTCTTGGGTTTGCGTGGTTTTCTTGCAATTTTCAGAATATGCTGCTCCTCTTTCTCTTCTTCTTCATAGTTTCATAGATAGGTCTAAGCATATTCTTATCTGCTTGCCTTTATATGTGATTGCCTGGTTTTCACTAGCTGCTCCCATAATTTTCTTCTTTTCCTAATAACTGGGTAGTTTAACAACTATATGTGTTGGTGTTTTCTTCTTGGGGTTCAGTCTAGCTGGCGCTTTTTGGACCTCCTAGATGGTTGTCTGGTTTTCATTCATTAAGCTAGGGTAGTTTCCCTCCCAGCTTTCCATCATTATTTTGGATGTTGGTTTCCTTGACTCACTTTCCTCTAGTAGAATGATAATTCTAATGTTGTTTCTTTTCTTAGCATCAGATACAGCATCTAAGGTTTTCTTCTGCTTCCCTCATAGACTTATTAGACTTTTTCTAATTTCTTAATTTCCACTTGCAAGCCCTCTAGGTCACTGGTCCTGTTCTCTGCCTCCTCCATTCTCTGGGTATAATCTGAAAGTTTCCTATTAGCTTTTGTCAGCTCACCCCTTAGTTCTTGTATTTCCTTTTGGTGCATGGCCTTTATCTCCTTTATTGATTCTTCTTTTTTCTGTAGTGCATCACTGATGTCCTGTATATGTCTTAGCAACATTCTGAAGAATTCTTTCTGTGGTTGATCAACATCCGCATTTTCTATGACAGCCATTAGGTCCAGCTGATCATCTTGCTTTGGATTTGGTTTCTCTTTTCTTGTTGATGCTGTGGAAGCAGCTTGCTATTTTTTGTTTGGTTTATTTGAACTAGGTGGCATTTCCCCTGGTGTATCAGCACCCTTGGCTCTCTCTTTGGGAGGATGGTGTTGAATTTTCTGTAGGCTGCCTTTAGCCCACTGCCTTGGGGGGTCTGTGTTTCCCCTTTGTCCCAGTGCGGTTGCCTTGACCTTCTCCTATGCTTTGTGCTACAGTGTCCCTGTGGGTGTCAGTACCTATGGTGGGTGCTGGCATCCGTGGGGAGTGCTGGCATTTGGTTCTCACCTGCTTCTGACTTAGAGGAGTGCTCTGAACTTTATTGTGAGTCAACAAACTAATTTGACAGCCCCACACAGCCCCAAATGGGGAGATGTTTCTTAATTCACGTTTCTGTATTGAATTTTCTTCAACAATATATAATTTTTAGAAGGTGTTAGTGAGCCATAATTTAAATGCATTCAGTTCATTCATTTAGAACAGTATATAATTTTTAACTAAAGAAATTATGTGCTTAAGAGAAAGTGACAAACTGAACAAACAACTTTTAAGAATGGAAAAACTATATTAGCTTCAAAATTGCCCTCTCTTTTCTTTCCACTAGATGTGTTTTAGGATCACGCCTTCTCAAGAACAGTTCAATACATTGACATTGTGATAAAAAAGGGTGCACCAATCAATGATGTTAGTGTTTACTAAGTGGGTTTGAAATTTCTAGAATTATAAACAAACTTTTTCAAAAGTTCCAGAGTTTAAGATCTCAGTCTTAGAAAATGAAGAAGAGCAATTTCCTACAAAATTGTGCTGTTTGTATTTCAAGAGTGACTATTCAATAGATTTTGATGATTTCCCATTTTATGACTAGGCACAAGAAAAAAAATAACAGAAGTATCTCATTAACATATCCAAACTCCTCAAATGATATTGTGAATGACAATTATGAACCTAGTACATAAAAAAACAAAGCTTATTTTATCTTAGTAGTTGTATTTTTCTAGTTAGTGGTAGCATTATGAGATATATTCTATATCATAAAGTGAAAATTCATTCTTATTTACTTATATGATAACTTAGCTTCCACAATAGTGGCAAGATTTGCCCTAAGGTTGAGACACAACTCATAATAATAGTAATTTTATTATTGTATACTTTTCGACAATAAAAGTTGTCTTGGGCAAAATCCTTTCAAATTATTCAGAGAAAAAGACTCAGGGCAGTTTTTGAAAGACCAGATTAAACAATTACAGACATGTCCTATCTAAAGAAAACTGAGGCTGCCAATATAATTGCCTACGACATGCCAGTCATTTAGTACATTATTTCCAAGCTCAACATTATTCTTCTTATAAAATACACATTAATTTAATGATGGCTTATGTTTATAATTCATACAGTTTTCACTGTTCAAATTTTTAGAGGTACACTGCATCACGTAGAACAATCAGAATGTTTTCTATAAGTGAGAATGAGGTGTCTTCTTTTCACATACTTGGGCCATATTATCAGGTGGGATCAATTCCTGGAGAAAGACATCCTGCTGGGGAAAGCAGAGGCTCAGTGAGAAAGAGGAAGGCCCTCTGTATGGGTTGATATAGTGGCTGTACTCAGATACAACACTTGCCAGGATGACTCAATGTTTGCACGATTGGTGAAGTGGTTTTGTTTTAAATCTAACCAGTATTTGTATCTCTGCCAGACTTATATTGATTCACTTTAACCATGCTTCCTCATTAGTACAAAATTGCTCCACCATCACCAATGATGAAAGAAGATTTTCCCCTCACTCATACACACAGTGCTATGTGTTCAATTCATCTGAGTCATCGCTTCCATAGTGCATACAAGCCCCTGGTGTGTCAGCGCCCTTAAGCTTTGGCTTATGTTATTCTTCTATCACATACTCTGTTCGCTATATGAGTTTCTCTCAACACAATTCAGCATCATGCTAACATTGTCCCTGACATTTGTAGGTCAAACTGACCTTCCACCTCTACTAGTTAGACACCTCTCTTACATCCTGTATAGCACATACTCTGTGCATTCCTAGGCTATAGTAGTTTCAAGTGCATATATTTGATTTTTATTGGATATTGTGTAACCCTTAAAATAAGACTACAGTCAATCTAAAGTGCTATCATTGAGTCAATACCAGTTAATAGTGACCTCACAGTAGGTTATGCAAGGTTGTAACTCTTTATGGAAGGAGATAGCTTCAACTTTCTTATGTGGAGTGGCTGGTGGGTTCAAACCACCAAGTTTTCAGTACAAAGCCCCATGCTTAAACCATTATGCCACTTTTTATTCATGAGAAGAGGGACTCCAATAGTTTTTACCCCATGTACAAGTGGCAGAAGCTCCAGGAGTTCTTGTAGAACTCCTGACATTTAAGGGTTATAGTCTGCTTATTGAGTTAACTCATTGACAGTCACATTTATTCAATGTGAGAATTTGTCACTTGTTTCTCATTTCTGTTTTAAGAAAATTAATATATCAAGGACTTCCATGGTGGAAAAAAAACATGAAACAAGACTGTGAAGTCAGGAGGGCACTTTACGAAACACTTGCTTAAATAAATTGATTAAAGATACAGCCTTGCTAGGCTTGATGAAGATAAATTAAGGCACTAAATGCACTGACCAGAAGCAATCTGTTAAAGTCAACATTAATCGAAACCCAAATTATATTTCTTTAGCCTTTTTATTCAACTATAAAATAGAACAAAATAAACAGTTCTTTTTGCCTTTAGGTGTTAATTTAGGTGTACTCAAATGTGAACCAATTAATATATTATTCATTAAATGGTGATCTTCACATACTGGAACAGGTTCAATGTACTAGAATGCAATTAATCTTAGCTTTTCCTCTGAAACTGACTGAAAACTTGTCATCATTTACAAAAAGTACAAGTTCATATGAAGCTGTTCCCTGAAAAATATATAAAAAGTATTTGCATATATCATTGTATCGTCTTATCTTTGCTGTGCCATTTGAAGCTAATATGTGTTTACTTGGCAGTAGCATTTTAGAAATAGCAAATATGCTTTTCTGACAGACATGAGACCAAATTTTAAAACCCATGAGGAAGATATAATCAAATTTATATAAAATGGAGGATTAAAAGTGTTTAATGAATAGTGATCACTTTCTGGGGTATATGTAAATTACTTATCATTGTCTTAAACATATTTGAATACTCTAAGAACACTATAACTAAATTTGTTTAAAATCCCATTAATAAATACAGTGAATTACATTATGGAATAAATTTTTATTACTATAAAACAATGGTTAAGTGCTGAAGATTCTCTGAGAGACATCTGAAGAATTAAAAAAAAACACATAATGACTACCTGACTGTTCATCTCCATCCCTCTCCCACCCCCACCCAAGCTCAATTAAATCAGACTATGCAAGGAAATGCCTGCCAGCCAAATAAAAAGAAAAAAGTCCTTCAGGCAATTGCAGTGTTCAAAAGGGTTGACAATCAGTGATGAAAAGTTACATTAAATTGGAATTAAACTTTAATATCCTATTTATCTGTACTGGATTTTGCTTCAAATAAAACAGAACAGAATATGCTACAATAATAAAAGCTACATAATTAAAATTTTGATAGTTATAATTAATAATAAATAGGAGTTAATTTTGATAGCTCTGAAAGCTTTATGGATCTGATAACTCCTAATCTTTGCCATGTTCTGGCTTCTTGGATCTATTCTAGTTCTTTCAGAGTGTTGAGCATTTATTTAATGCACACTTTTACACCTCAATTAATTTCTGTCATTAAACAGTTAAAGTATCCCTAGTGGTATCCTATTACCAATATGTCCAATGGCAGAAGAGAGGATATTTATGAGTTGAAACAACTTATATCATTTCTTTGTATTTCCTATTTGATTCTGGAAACTGAAAATGATGCTGCATTTTAAATTAAATAGCCATATTTTCAAACCGATTTTCTCTTTAAGTATGTCAGGGCAGAGTACACTACCAATTTAAAGTAAAATTAGGAACAATGAAAAAACTATAATTATTGTCCATAGTGTGTTTTATGATATCAGCCATTTTCTTTTGAAGGAAAAGTATGGATAGTCTTAGAAAGATTGTCATGTATATATGTCAGACTCATGATCCTCACAAATACTCAGGCCTATTGAAGATTAATTTCTTTCTAGAGTTGACTTGAGTTTGTAATTTGAATCAAAAGTGTCTGTGCTGCATTTACACAATCAAATTTCCAGTTCTGGGAAGAGGATCCTTGGGAAGATGCATTGACACAGACATTGCAACAATGGGCTCAAACATAGCAATTGTGAGGTTGGAGCAGGACCAGACAGTGTTTCGATCTGTTGTACATAAGGCTACAATTAGTCCCAACTGACTCACCATCCCCTGAAAACAATAAACAATATTTACTTTTGCAGTTATCCTAGATTATTCCAGCACCTAACAGAGAAACACTGTTCTAGACTATAGTAATTTTCTTGTTCTCTTTTACTCTCTACTGTCAGTTACATGCCACAGATGTGTGTGTGTGTGTGTGTGTGTGTGTGTGTGTGTGATGTTTTGGGAAGTTATGAGATGGCTTCTTGACATGATATCCAACTCTCACAACCAGAAATGAGAGCAATATTAACCCTATATAGTCATAGAGGCCACCACTTATCTGTCAGCAGTCTTACAGTGGTGGTTTGTGTGTTGCTGTGATGCCAGAAGCTATGGCACTAGAGTTTTCGTATACTTGCACATCTCCCCAAGTGAACAGCATTCTGCAGAACTTCTAGACTAAGAACAGACAACGAAAAATGAATACACTGTCTACTTCAGAGGAAGCAATTAATTAAAAACTTGTAGATAGCACAATGATATTGCCAGACTCCGTGCCAGAACTTGAGTCCCCTCCACTTGGAAGACACTCAAAATAAGACTGTGGAAGACTCTTCTGAAAGAGTAGACCAGAATAATGTGGATAAGGTCAAGTTTTCCAGAGCCCCCCAGAGATTTATTTGCTAATGGGCTATGCCTCAAAATGAGAAGAAACAGCAGCAAACATCCATTAATATGTGGGACATGGAATGTAGGAAAATTGCAAGTCTCACAAATTAAATGGTATGCATAAAGATCACTAAGTATTAGTGAACTAAAATGCACTGGAATTGACCTTTTTTTTTTTTAGTCAAAATCATATGATCTACTTTGCTAAGAATGACACTGCTAAGAGAAATGGCATTTCATTCATTGCTGATAAGGACATTTAAAAGTTGATCTTGAAGTGCATTTACTGTCTGGTAACAGGATAATATCTAAAACCAAGGAAACCCATTGACTACAACTATTATTCAAATTTATGCACTGACTACTAGATATAGTAATGCAGAAATTGAAGAATCTTGCCAAAGTCTACAGTCTGATATTGATTAAACATACAATCAAGATATATTTATAATTATTAGTGTTTGGAATGTGAAAATTGGAAGCAAAAAGGAAAGAGCAGTATGGAAATATGAAGTTGAAGATTGAATGATTTTTGCCCTTATGTGATCACTGAAGTTCATGTTGCTATAGCAAAGTGTGGCAAAGTAATGAATAAGAAGGAATAGCATCTAGGATCTTAGACATGTTTTCAAACCTGTGTCAACTAAGTTCACATGGATGAAGTACACCAGCCTGTGTGATCCAAGCATTGTAAATAATATTATCCAAATATAAAACAGGAAATGATGTCAGAGCTTAAATTGTGAGCACCTTGTTAGAAGTACGCTATCGATGACACTGGAACTCTCAAACCCATTTGCAGGGTCCACACATAGATTAAGTCTCTAGTGAATTCCCTTTGATCATAGATGAGGGAGGGAAGTAGTCCTGTTATTAGATAGAGAGCATTGTAAATTAAATTATGGCAGGTGCAGTTAGGCCAAAATTTAATATCTTATCCCGTGATCTCTTTTTTGACCATCTTAAAACTGTTTCAGTTAAAAAAAGGGAGAGGGCTCCCCTCTCCACTAGTGTACCTTCTCCAGTCTATCCAGATTTGCAAGGTAGAGTTGGGACCATGATGGTTGGGGGGAAGGGAGACCTTAGGAACTTGAGGAAATTTGTATGCATCATGACTGCCTGGCTGTGCCTTGACTAGTCTGTCTCCTTCCCATGGCTCCCCTGTAAAGGGGTGACCGATTATGCACCAGTGGGCATTAGGTCCCCACCCTGCTCCTCCCCTCACTCGTAATGAAGTGATTCCTATTCTTTGATGCTCAATACCTGCTCTCTTTGGCCCCTCTTGATCCTGTGGACTTTGCTGTCTCCGTGCTGAATGGCCACTCAGTTATCTTCAAGTCAATCAGGATGGATGAGTCCCCTTGGGCCGGTGGTTAGACTGGAACTACTGGATGGGTGGAGAGAAGGTGGGGTAGAGAGACAGAACCAACTGCAAGGATCTACATATGACCTCTCTGGAGGACGGGCCCGGGGGAGTGGGTAGAGGGAGGTGTCAGGCAGGGTAAGATATGACAGAATAATAATAATTTATAAAGTATTGAGGGTTGATGGGAGTGCAGAGCAGGGAAACAGGAGAGGGGTTGGAGGAACCGACACCAGGCGCTGGGGGAAAGGGTGGATGTTTAGAGAATGATGATGGCAACGGACATGCGAGGGTGCTTGCCACAGTATGTTTACTTATGTATTGGAAAAATGATGTACAAGACCCTAATAAAATGATTTTTAATTAAGAAAAGGGAGGAGGGATACATATAGATTCAATCCCCTGGAGAACATCCTCTGACTATTGGCCATGGGTATGAGTAGCCTTACTACCATGCAGAACGCATTGGAAAGTAGATGGTTGTAGACATAGTTAGGTTAAAATTTGATTAAGTGACATTAAAGTGATCATTTGATCTTTATCGTCCATTTAAATTTGTTCTAGTTTTAAATATTTTGTTTTTTTTTCTATTGAGGTTTTTGTCTGTTTAAATTTTTACTGTTATTAGGCTTATGGCTTGTTCCTTTGCTTTTTAAAATGTTTTTCTTTATATGAAATCAAGGATAGGTAAATCTATAGAGAAAATAACTAGATTAGTGTTTCCTTGGAGAGGGGAGGTTGGGAAGAAATGGGGAGCTAATAGCGATGATTACAAGACTTCAGAAAATATTCTGTAACCGATTGTCGCGCTGATTGTATTACTCTTCTTGATATGGTTGAAATATTGAATTGTTTAAGTGAATTATATGCCAATCAGGCTGTTAGTGGGGAAAAAAGTGGACACCAGAAGAAAATCTGGAATTTTCACTTGATGGTAGAATAGCTAAGGCAAATGGAAGAAATAATGAAGTCAGAGAGATGAACAGAAGATTTCAAAGGGCGACTTGAGAAGAGATAGGAAAATATTTTAATAAAATGTGTAAGACGCGGAGTTAGAAAAACAAACAAACAAACCCCCCCAAAACAAACTCTACATCTTTTATGCTGGAAAAAAACTCAAGAAAAAAAATTGAAGTTGCAATATTAAAATACTCTATGAGAGTTTGTTGAATGATGCAGAAAGGATCAAAAGAAGATACGTAGTTACTGTACCAAAAAGATCTGGTCTACATTTAATCATTTCAAGAGGTAGCATATGACCAAGAACCAATTGTACTAAAGGAAGAAGTCCAAGGTGAACTGGAAGTATTGGGCAACACCAAGGCTCCAGAAATTTTTGGAATAGCAATCTAAATGTTTCTACAAGCTGGTGCAGCACTGGAAAGATTCACTTGTCTGTATCTCTGCCAAGGAATTTGGGAGCCAGCTATTTGGCCAACCCGACTCAAAGAGATCTGCACGCTACTCATTCCAAGAAGGTCTATTTGTATCCCTTGTACCTACTCCAATAGAATGCTCATCTTATGAAACAGTAAAATTAATATCACATGCAGTAACATTTTGCTGAAGATCCACCAATAATGGTGGCAGCAGTACATTGACAGGGACCTGTTAGAAATTCTGAAGGGGACTTGAAATAAGGGATATTGTTCCTGAAGTCAAATGGATCCTGACTAAAAGCACAAAATAGACCAAAAGTGTATTTCCTTGAGCTTTATTGACTGTGCAAAGGCATTCAACTGTGTGGATCATAACAAACTATGGACAGTCTTGAGAAAAATGGTAATTCCAGAACACTATATTGTGTCCATGTGGATCATCTAATCAGATTAAGAGGGACTTGTCCAAATAGAACCAGGAGATCCTGTAGAGTTTAAAATCAGGAATGTCTGTGTAAGGGGGGGTATCTGGTCACCCTAATGATTTTATTTGTATGCTGAGTAAATCATCAAAGAAGCTGGATTATATTAAGATGAAAGTGGCCTCCAGCCTGGAATAAGGCTTCGTAACATCACACGGTACGGCATGCTAGAAGACCACATGGTGGTCTCAGTGAGCAGGAGGCATGTGAGTCTGGAGCTCAGAAAGCCATTGAGGCAGACTGTGATGTGGTTGTGTACAGATATGCATTCACCAGTGAGACTAGAGGCATGAAGCATAGAGAAGGGAGCAAGCCTTAGGTCCAAACCTTGGGGAAGTACACAGAGGAGATTGATAAAAGAGGTCATAGTGAAGAACTCTGTGAAGAAGGGACGAATGAGGAAGGAGAAAACCTCAGAGAGTGCTGTGTCCGGAACCAGGGTAGAGAATAATGCTGTTGAAAAGTCAAGTACACGGGGCTGAGCCCCGGTGGCGTAGTGGTTGATTGCGGGACTGGGGCCTGCAGGCTTGGAGGTTCAAATCCAGCGGCGGCTCTCAGGAGCAGCGGTGGGTAGCGCCCATGACCACCAGAGGGCAGTGATGCCCCCCCCCCAAAAAAAAAGAAAAAAAAGAAAAAAAAGAAAAGAAAAGTCAAGTACAAAAAGAAAGAACCATCTGACCATTAGCTTTATCAGTGATGTTAAAAATGGACTAAACCGGGCAGAGCCCTGGTGGAGTATGGTTGTGCGTGGGACTGCAGCCCACTGGGATGGAGATTCAATTGCAGCAGTGGAGCTGGGCCTCCTACTCCCACCACCAGAGGGCAGTGATGCCAAAAAAAAAATGGACTAAACTTATGCTGTAGTGACTGTTCCATGCATTTGTTATATTTTGTAGTTGACATTGTCTTTTACATTATGGAGAAAATTGAGGGCCATTGGCAACATTATTAGCTTTCCTTCCTGTAGAAGAGTATGGTGCACTCCTGTCCATTTCCCCTCTTTCTCCCACTCCATTTGAAGCAAGACCTCACAATTGTATTTTGAATGCCACCTCATCCTTTACCACCTTTTAAAAGCCTCAATTTACAAGGAGCCCTGGTAGAGGAACGATTGAAGTTGTCTAGGGTTTTATCTCGCGCGGATCCATAACCAATGTTCATGGAAGCAGCAGTTAAGAAATCACTGCATTGGACACATCTCCTATACGAAGACCTCTTTAAAGTGTTGAAAAGAAATTACTTTGGGGAGTAAGGTGATTTTAAACTAAGACAGCTAGGTCAGAGTGTTCTCGATTACCTCATATGCATGTGAAGTTGGACCATGAATGAGGAAGACTGAACAAGTCTTAAGTAATTTGTATCGTGGTGAAGAACTTTGAAATTACCATGGACTAGCACGAGAAGGAACACACCAGTTTGGGGAGAAATACAACCAGACAATTCCTTAGAATTGAGGATGGTGAGACTTTCTCTCAAGCCCTTTGGACATGTCATCAGGAGAGAATAGTCCCTGGAAAAGAATATCAGGCTTGGTGAAAGAGTCAGGCAGCAAAAAAGAGGACATCTGTCAAGGAGTTGACTGAAACAAAGAGCGCAGAAGTAGCAACTGCACGGATGGTGGAAGACCGGATAGCGTTGAGTTCTGTTGTGCAAGGGGTTTCAATGAGTCCAAATTGATCTGATGGCACCTAAGAATCATGTGACTTGTATGTGAGGGCTGGCCTATGCTTCACAGGGTGTTTAGCAGTATCTGTCCTGAGATGCCACTACCAATGCCAATTGTGACAATGAATAATATCTCCAATCAAACCAAACATACTGTCCTTGAGTTGATGCTGACCCATAGCGACACTATAAGATGGGAGACCTATGTCTGTGCCTTCCTGAGACAGTAATTCCTGATGGGAGTAGAAACCCTGTCTTTCTCCCCTAGAGTGGTTAATGCTTTGGACCTTCAGATCTTGTGGATCGCAGCCCAACGCATAAGCACCACACCACCAGCGCTCATCATATCTTCAGATGTGGCCAATACATAAAAGGCCAACTTAAACGTCACAACTCTAGCTCATGTCCCCCAGCTCACCTGTGATCTTGTGTTCACAGTGCTTTCTGAGCCATCTTTGTAAAACACACATTTCATTATGTAAGTCTATTTCTTTGTATTTTTTATATGTCCTAATATTATCTAGGGATAATTCAAATTCCCTTACTGAACACAAGAAAATTGGTAACCTGGTCTTTGCGTCAGTGTTTTCCTTCCACAACTTACTCTTCTCTTCTGCAAAACCACTTACTATTCTGTAAAAGAGTCATGTTTTCATATCTGAGCTACACATTCACTGTGCCCACAAAGTTAGCTGCCTTTCTTTTCCCCCCATCTAGTCAAGTACAGCTTATACATTAAGTTAATCATAGGAGTCCCATCCTACTCACAGCAATTATTGTTCAATCTGATCTAGATCCATTGTATTTGCCACACATGGCATTATTATTGTACATAACCCATTATACTGTAGATATTAATTTCAGACTCTAATCTCAGAGAAGGCCAAGGTTATAACCTCACATTTTACAAGCACTCAATAAATACTGAATGATTGGTTTAATGTGCTAGAGGAGTGAGATTACTTCTGACATGAGAAATCATGAAGTCTTTAGTGTGGAGAGTATAATTTGAATTGAATTGAAAGACATGGAAAATATTAGACTAAAATTTTTAAAAAGTAGGGCTGAAAAAACAATACAGTTAGTTCAGAGATAGGCAAGTAAGATTCTGGCTCACAAATGAGTGAAGATATGAAGGGAGAGGTCTCAGATTGGTTCTAGATCTCAGGAAACATTGAATTTAGTTTAAAAAAAGAGGGATACATGAAAGAGCCTAAAAAGGGGCTGACATAATAAAAATTTACTATATTAAGAGATATTAGATAATCTAGCAGAATGCAGACTCAAAAAGAGAAAATGGATTCAAGAGATGCATTTAGTGCTATTAAAATAGTTCAGTCACGAAGAAAGGCACACATTGACAATAGAAAAATTTCATAATTCCTAATTATGTACGATACTTTAGAAATGTCACTTTATCCATAGTTACACTAAGCAAAGAAAAAAGAACTTGATGGCTGTTCAACATGAATTATAAGTAGTTAAAGATTTTTTAATTATTTAATGAGAAAACATAATCCCTCGTGTAGTAAATTTTGGTAGACTGCACTATTATAGTTCTAGCACTACAAATGAAAAAGATGCTTTGCTTTTGAACCGAAAGAATTACACAGACCCCCAAAATATCATTTTTTATTGATGTTTTGTTTTTTAGGCTCATTCTTAGGATTATTTGGGGTACTGATTCAGAGAATTGCATTGGATAGACCACATCAAATCTAGTTCTTATATATGGTGTGCCTATATATTTTCAGAAACTATGTTACACTAATTTATTAAATTTATCATACTAACTTTAAATATGAAAATAATTCAAATGCATAAATTACAGGGTAAAATAAAAAAGTAAGAAGTATGAGGTATGATGGGATTTCCAAGGGGACCTGTATATGGATCCAAGATGGCTAGTTGGTTACACACAGAACTGCCAATCATAAGGTCAATTATTCATACCCACCAGTCACTCTGCAATCTTTATAAGATTTAAAGTTTTGGAAACTCCAAAGAGGCATTTTTTTCTGTGACTTAAAGGTCATGATACATTGGACTTGATTAAATAGCAGTAGGTGCTTCTTCTTGGTCCGGGAGGCTATACAATCTGTACAGAGACAACTAGTTGGATACTGCAAAGGCAGAACACCAGTTGAGAAGAAAGGAAAAGAAAATTGAAAAGGTGTATATTTGGAAGGTGTGTCCAATGTTGACTCCAGAACAATTTCTTCAATACTTTGGATATCTAAAATTTTCTGGTTCAAATTATACAGCAAGCATTTCATAATGCATTTTTTAATATGTAGAAGTCAATGAGCCCTCACTTGCCTCTGACGGCCTTTCTCTCTGCTTGCACGCCCGGCAGCCACCCCGCAGAAATGCTCCGACTACCTGCAGTCCTTCGTCAAGTGAGGCCAGTGTCCTGGGTATTGGCTCCTCACCTCACTCGGGCTTATGCCAAAGATGTAAAATTTTGGGGCAGATGCATGAGCCTTAATGCTTCAAGGCATAGACCTTTTAGCCAATGCTGTAACCATTACTATGGGGCCAAAGGGAAGAACGGTAATTATTGAGCAGAGTTGGGGAAGACCTAAAGTAACCAAAGATGGTGCCACGGTTGCAGAATCAATACAAGAATATTGGGGCCAAACTTGTCCAAGATGTTGCCAATAACACAAATGAAGAGGCTGGCGATGGTACCACCACAGCTACTGTATTAGCACGCTCTATTGTCAAGGAAGGTTTTGAGAAGATTAGCAGAGGTGCTAATCCAGTGGAAATCAGAAGAGGTGTGATGTTAGCTGTTGATGCTGTATTTGCTGAGCTTAAGAAGCAATCTAGCCCTGTGACAACTCCTGAGGAAACTGCTCAGGTTGCTACAATTTCTCCAAACAGAGAAAAAGAAATTGGCACCATCATTTCTGATGCAATGAAAAAGGTTGGAAGAAAGGGTGTCATTACAGTAAAGGATGGAAAAACATTGGATGATGAATTAGAAATTATTGAAGGCATGAAGTTTGACCGAGGTTATATTTCTCCATATTTTACTAATACAGCCAAAGGTCAAAAATGTGAATTCCAGCATGACTATGCTCTATTAAGTGAAAGGAAAATCTCTAGTGTCCAGTCCATTGTTCTTGCTCTTGAAATTGCCAATGCTCACTGTAAGCCTTTGGTCATAATTGCTGAAGATGTTGATGGAGAAGCTCTAAGCACCCTCGTTTTGAATAGGCTAAAAGTTGGTCTTCAGGTTGTAGCTCTCAAAGCTTCAGGTTTTGGTGACAATAGAACGAACCAGCTTAAGGACATGGCAATTGCTACTGGTGGTGCAGTATTTGGGAAGAGTGATTGACCTTGAATCTTGAAGATGTTCAGCCTCATTACTTAGGAAAAGTTGGAGAGGTCATTGTGACCAAAGATGACGCCATGCTCTTGAAAGGAAAAGGTGACAAGGCTCAAATTAAAAAGCACATTCAAGAAATCATTGAGCAGTTGGACATCTGTGTTAGTCCGGATATACTAGAGGAACAAATTTCAGAGACATGCATATAGGTATAAGGAAAGGGTTTATATACAAAAGAAATGTGACACTAAAAAGGCATCCCAATCCAGTCCAGTGCAAAGTCATAAGTCCAATATTAACACATACGCCCAAAGTCAGTCTATAAAGCCTACTTCTGACTCAGGAAGTCACAGGTCAGTGGATGCAGAATTCTGGCGCTGGCAGGGGGCTTCCTATGGCTCCTCACTTCTAGGGCTCAGGTCCATCAACAGCATGCCACTCCAGCTTCAGATGTCTGTCTTCATCAGGGCAAAGCCGAGTGGTCTCTCCGCTGGCTCCTCCAACTTCTCCGATGCTGCCAGCTTGTCTGTGATTAAGCATCTCTGAAACTAACTCCCATCAACTGCGGGAGATAGCTTCTCATCTTGACGAAGGAAATACCACGAGATTTCCCAGGAGTCTCAGGTGAAAGTCATGCCCACACAGAGGCCTCATCAGCTACTCAATGGCTTTCTCCTGATTAAGAGGCCAGACTCCACCCCTACATTTCAATTATAACATTAACATAAGCAGATGACTGCCACAACATCACAACTAGTGAATATGAAAAGGAGAAACTGAATGAACGCCTGGCAAAACTTTCAGATGGTGTAGCGGTGCTAAAGGTTGGTGGGACAAGTGATGTGGAGGTGAATGAGAAGAATGACAGAGTTACAGATGCCCTCAATGCAACACGACCTGCTGTGGAGGAAGGCATTGTTCTTGAAGTTGGCTGTGCGCAACTTCGGGGCATTCCGGCCTTTGACTCATTAACTACAGCAAATGAAGATCAAAAGATTGGTATTGAGATTATTAAAAAAACACTCATAATCCCTGCAATGACCATTGCTAAGAATGCAGGGGTTGAAGGATCACGGATAGTTGAGAAAATTTTGCAGAGTTCTTCAGAAGTGGGTTATGATGCTGTGATGGGAGAATTTGTGAATATGGTAGAAAAAGGAATCATTGATCCAACTAAGGTTGTAAGAACTACATTGCTGGATGCTGCTGGAGCAGCCTCTCTGTTGATCATTGCAGAAGTTGCAGTCACAGACATTCCTAAAGAAGAGAAGGACCCTGGCATGGGTGGGATGCGTGGAATGGGTGGGGGCATGGGAAGCATGGGAGGTGGCATGTTCTAATTCTTAGAATAGTGCTTTGCCATTTCCGATGAACTGTGACAAGGAAGCTCCAGGGCAGTGTTCCTTACCCAAACCTTCAGAGAAGTCAGTTCAAGAGAAGAGAATGACTGAAGATAAGGCTGGCTGTTGCTCTGAGAAAAATCACTATAACCATCAGTTACTGGTTTCAGTTGACAACATATAATGGTTTACTGCTGTCATGTCCATGCCTATAGATAAGTTATTTTGTACTTGTGAATAAAAAGACATTAGTACATTCCTGATACTGGGTGCAAGAGCCATTACCAATGTACTGCTTTCAACTGAAATCACTGAGGCATTTTTACTATTATTCTGTTAAAATCAGGATTTTAGTGCTTGCCATCTTTAGATGAGAAGTTAAGCAGCCTTTCCGTGAAAGAATGATTGTGTACAAAGTAGAGAAATATTCAATTATGTGACAGCTTTTTGATAATAAAACCTTGTTTAAAGTCATAAAAAAAAAGAAGTCAATGAATAATTAAAGTTAAATCTTTTAGAGATGAGGTTGACTATTAAAACAAACTAACTTTTAAGTATTTCTGTGCACAAGTGGAGAAATTTGGCATCTTAAAATTTGGACCATTTTATTACTAGCAAAGAAGTTTGAACTCTGATAGACCTATTGTAGGTTTCAGAATATTTGAATCTCTATTTAATATACCAAACTCATTTCCTGTCAGCCTAATACAACTCATAGAGACCCAAACGTGACAAAGTAGAATTTCTTTGGGTGTAAGAAACTGTAGATCACCACCCCCCACTTATGTTACTGCTTATTGGTTCAGTTGTAGGACTTTTGTTTGCTTCATGTTTTCCACATCATAAAGGAGTATGCACATAGACTTCATCAGATGGACCATAAAACTCTAAATTTACTGTCATTGAGCAGATTCCCACTCATATCAAGGAAAAAGTGGAAGTGATTTTATGGAAGCTGATTTTATGGAAGTGATTTTATGGAAGCCACTCTCACAGAGTGGCTGGTGGACTCACATAGCTGACCTGTGGTCATCAGTCAAACTCATAGCTCACTACGCCATTAGGACTCCCCAGACTAGCGGATATTACATGAAAATATCCTAATTTTTAAGATGGGTGAGCAAAGTGAAGAGTAGGATATGTAATATGCTCTGCATCTCTAAAACTAGAGATGATAGCAAAAACTGGCATCATCTTTGAAATCACAATGTCAAATATACCTGGGAACAAGTTTCGTAATTGAGGCGCAGTATGTGTGTTGGCCAGTGGTATGGTATAGCTGTCCATTTTTTCCTTTAAAATAAATTCAAGTACCAAGAGTGTTGTTGTTATTGTTATTTTAGTGCCATTGAGTTGGTTCTGACCCATACTGACCTATGCACAACAGGAGAAAAGCCACCTGAGTTCCGTGCCCTGCTCATAATTGTTCTATATCTGAGTTCATTGTGGTGGCTACTGTAGCAATCCAGCTCATTGGAGACCTCCCACTTTTTGGCTGCCCCTCCCCTTCACCAAGCACGATTTCCTTATCTCTCCTGACAACACGTCCAAAGTGTGTAACAGGAAATGTTGACAGCCTTGCCTCTCAGGTGCACTCTGGCCATACTTCTAAGATTGATCAGTTTTTCTTTTTAGAAGTGCATGGTATTTTCTTTTCTTCTTCTTCTTCTTAGCAGTTCATGGTATTTTCCTCCTCCTCCTTCTTTTTGTATTTTCAATTTTCTTTGCCAGTACCACAATTCAAATGCATTGAGTTTCCTTTGGTCTTTGTTTTTCCAAGGTCCAACTTTCACATATATGTGGGGCAATTGGAAATACTATGGCTTGGGCCAGGTACACCTTCAGTCTCAAAGTAATGTCCTAACTTTTCAACACTCTAAACAGGTCTTGTGCAATAGATTTGCTGAAGCAAAGTTCCTTTTGATTTCCTGACTGCTGCTTCTATGAGTGTTGTTTATGGATCCAAGAAAGCAGGAAAGACTTGACAACTTCAATCTTTTCTCCGTCTTTAATTTTTTTAAGGATGTTGCCTACTAGTCTAGTTGTGATGATTCCGGTCTTGTTTACCGTGAATTGTAATCCGTACTGAAAGTTGCAATCCTTTTCATCAGCAAATGCTTCTCACTGTCAGTAAGCAATGTTGTGTCATCTGCACTTCAGAAGTTGTTATAGGCTTTCCTCCTACGCTGATGCTGCATTCTTCTTCAGAGAATCCAGCTTTTCTGATGATTTTCTCAGCTTAGAGTTTGAATAAATATGGTGAGAGGATACAACTTGGTGCATGCTTTTCCTGTGCAGTTTCCACTTATTCTCACATTTGCTTCTTGTTCCATGTACACGTTTTGCATAAGCATCATGAAATGTTCCAGAATTTTCATTCTTTTTAAGGTGATCTGTAGGTTTTTATAATGCACACAGTCAATATTATACTTAGATGAGCCATGTGGTTATTTTTTTTTGGTATACAGGAACATTCTTAATAGCTATTTTTCAGTGACTAGAGAGAATTCATATTTCAGCATAAATATGAACATAATATGTTCATAAAATATGTTCATATTTCAGCATGATCTAATTTGCATGGGAAGTGTGAGTTAGGATTATGTACCCGAGATATGAATACTCTTTGATGAGGCAACTGTCTCCACGTGCTTTCTCTCTGGGGTTGTCCTTTGCTGGGATCATGTGCATGTCCCTTAATCAGATTTCCTTTGCTTTTGTTTTACATATACATATAGACATGTACCTAGTGATAAACACAGGCACACATACAAGTGTATAACTCTACCAAAGTTACTCCTTTTTCTTTATGTTCTGAAGCCTTTTGAGAAAATAAAAAGTGGATTCTCTTTACAACAAAGTTCTGGTGGTGGCGTCAGGTAAGTGCTGGACTGCTCACTGGAAGACAGGCTGTTCAAATTCGCCCACTACGGCAGGGAAGAAAGAAGGATCTATATGTTCAGATAAAGTATTATATCCTCAGAAATCCTATTTAGGATTTTTATGAGTTGGAAACTGTTTGAAAGCAATGGATATGTTTTGATTTGGTTTCTTTACAAAAAATGTTGAGGCATTAAATTATCATTTATTTTGCAGTTAGATACAGATAAATATAATATCCTTTTTCTTATCTCCTTTCTATATCAGAGCAGGGTTGCCAAGGTGATTGTACTGCACAATGGATTTATTTATTGGTGCCTCAGTGTGTTCATGTTGGAAGCTTGAGCCAGCAAATCATCACCCAGAAAATCATTCCTTATCTAATATTTTTGCCTCCATTCTTTGCCTATATGTTCTTGTTCTCTATGCTTAGAGAGCTCAAGATGATATTTGTCCTCACTTTCATGGTCTAACACCTGGAGTGGTTACATAAATAAGAATTTGGTATACTGTATGTGCCTTTAATAAGAGAATTTAACAAGCATTCAGAGAAGACATTCTGAAAGAAGAAATACAGTTGAGATCCAAAAGTTGATTAGGAATTAACTAGGCAAAATGAGGAGGAATAGGCTACAGATTGACAGACAATCATACAAAGATGCTTGTGGATAAAAATATGGTATTAGCTCAGGTAGACTAGAGAAACAAATCCATGGAGACTCATGCGTGTAGAGAATTTCATAGGAAAGAGTAATTGGATATTAAGAAAACATCCCAGACCAGTGTAGGTCAATCCCTCAAGCCCAATATCAGCCCATATGTTTGACACTAATCCATGAACTCTTCTACAGACTCACTCAACACATGCTATGATATTAAAAACAGGAAAATAATAGGCCAGTGGGTGGAAAGTCTTGCAGTGGTGGTGGAAGCATCTCTGTGGCCTGCGTCTCCATGTGAGTCTACTAGTTCCAGGATTTTGGTTCCATCAGGGGTCTCCCTGGGGTTTCTCAGCAGGAAGACAAGCAGAGTATGTATGAGTCTGGCCTTCAGTGAGCTATTTTTCTCCCTAGTGCCTCCAAATGAGGGTCATCAAGCTGCAATCTGAATGACAGGCTAGATTGCACCCCTTTGCAAGGTGGCAGGAGATTATGTAACTACCAGAAATATGAAAAGTATGAGAAATGGGAATATGCTACTAGGGATTAGGGAAAACATTTTGCTTCTAAAACATTCTTGGAAATGAAATATATCAATATGCAGGGTTCCTCTGAGAATTTGCTGTGTGTTCTCTATGTTCATTTGACTAAGGGTTTCCTAAGTTTTTAGCAGATACAGTTAATCATATAGTATAAGAAGCCACAAAAAACTCAGGTTTGTGTTAAAGTTAGGCATGATTCTTCACCAAAGAATTATGATGCCCTTTTAGAGTGTTCAAATGATATAGATTCAGAAATCATGTTAGCCTTTATAATTGTATTTTCTTTTATACACAGATTGTGCAAAAACTTAATTGTTTTGTCTCATATTGACAAAGCAATACTTCAGTAAAAATACTAGTAGTCATTCATTCGTTTAGTGATCAGCTGAGTTCTGTATTGCACTGCTAACCGGATTTTCAAACCATCAGCCCTTCATTGGTTGAAAGATAAGACTTTTGCTTTCTGCAAAAATTTACAGAAACCCAAAGGGCATTTCTACTCTTTCCAATAGGTTCACTATGTATCAGAACGAACTCTGTGACAGTGAGTTTGACAGGGTGCTTATCTGTGAAACTCAGTGCTGGGAAATTAGACAGCCATACATGAGCTTAAATCTAATATGATCTCTATTCTTTTTTGGGGAGGGCCATCACTGCCCTCTGGTGGGAGTGGGAGGCCCAGCCTTGTTCCTGGAGAGCTGCCAAGCCAGTGGACTGCAGTCCCGCACTCAACCACTACACCACCGGGGCTCAGCCCTATGGTCTTTATTCTAATGGAGTTTTTAGTCTCATTAGGGAAGACAAACATGGGATACATTATTCAAATAAAGATAAAATGACAAGTCTGCATGTGCTATATATGCCTTTAATAAAAGAATTTGATAAAACATCCAGAGAAGGCATTTTGGAGAAAGTAACAAAGCTGAGATTCAATTGTTGATCAGGAATTAACTAGACAAAATGAGGAGGAATGGGTTGTGGATTAAGAGGCAATCATGTGAAGATGCTATGGATAAGAGTATGAAAAATATTAGACAGGAAGAAAGTAAATGCTGGGGTTGAGAAAACAGGGGAGATCAAGAAAAGGGAAAATTGGGGCAACATCTAATGTCTCTAGGTGGTGCAAAAAGCTTGTTCTCCACTATTTTCTTGAAAATTGGTGATTCCACCCACCCAGTGGCACTGCAGAATAAAGTCCTAGCAATCTGTTTTCATGAAGATTACAGCTAGAGCTATAAAATGGAACATACACACTAGATAACAATTATGGGAAGATTTCCTTTGAAACTATTGGAAAGTTTCCACTAAAAGGGATATTCTTTACTCCTCAGTAGTAAGAAATTCAACCTAAAAGCTAAGTAGATCTGTCTCCACATTTGACTGTCAGTTTATCATAATGTCGTGGCTTGTGTGTTGCTGTGATGCTGGAAACTATGCCACTGCTATGTCAAATGCCAGCAGTGTCACCACCGTGAACAGGTTTCAGGGGTCCTTCCAGTCTAAGGATAGACTGTGTAAAAGGAATCAGCTGCCCACTTCAGATAAAGTGGCCATTTATCCACAGCCTGAAAATGTCAGACATTTATGGGCTAATTGACAGAAGTTGGATATTATTCAATATGTGCTGTAGAATGGGTCTGTCAGGTCAGGAGGCACTCGTGACTGAGAAGGAGCTGCTTTCTCAAAATAGACGTGACCGTGAGACTTGAATGGAGTAATGCTTGTGGGACTAAAGCCTTCAGTACCTTCCTTGACTGATAAGGAACAACTCAAAATAAGGAGAAGCAACTGCAGAAATCTACTAATAACTGGAACTTGGAAGTATAAATCTAGAAGTTGGAAGTCCTCAATGCAAGAAGTTGGATATCCTCCTGAACTGAAATGGAGGGGTAATGGCCATTTTGAATTGAAAAATCATACAATTCACTATGCTGGGAATGAAATTAAAAATTGAAAAATATAGCATTTGTTGCAGCTACAATAAAAAGATTTTAATGTGAAAAGGTCCATACTACACAAGCACCTTCACTGGTTCTGACAGTTTTTCTGCAGTGACTGGTGTCTTGTGATGCTGTAAGCTCCCTGCCAGTAAGGTGACCCACAGTGCACAGATTTCAGGGGAGCTTCTAGTCTAAGAACAGATTATGATTTTAAATGGTCAATAGTAGTCCATTTCAGCCCCCTAATGTAAAGGATATTATTGATCTTTAAGCATTCCATTTCATTTTCGCGGACTTCCAATTTTCCTAGATTTATATTTCTCACATTCCAAATTCTGATTACTAGTAGATTCTTGCAATTATTTCTTCTTATCTTGAGTGTGTGCCAGCAGCAACTGAAGATCCTGCAGGCTCCATTCCTCCAGGCTTGACTCCAGTCAAATCACCATGGCTACTTCTACTTTAAGAAAGTAGCTTATCCACAGTCACACTTTAAGTGCCCCTGGACCCAAGGGATCCCTCCGTCAAAGTGATCTCTGACAATGTCTGCTTCCATTCATTAGTACTTCAGTGTCTGACAAAGTTTCCATGTCATGCATAAGCTTTTCAGCATTTACTTCCTGTTCAACTCCAAATGAAGGTGATTCCCTTTTGTTTCCAGCATAGCCTTCCTCTGTCCCTCCATCATTTCCTAGTCTGTCTCTCTCTATGCCCCTGCACCAGTCCCAGACCTCCTCCTCATCCTCAAGTATATCTGTAAAAAACACCTTTATTTGTTTTTCCTTATAATTATTATGTAATTAATTATTTTTTTTGGGGGGGCATCACTGCCTCTGGGGGTCGTGTGCACTTTCCAGTGCTGCTCCTGAGAGCCGCCGCTGGATTTGAACCACCAAGCCCGTGGGCCACAGTCCCGCACTCAACCACTTATGCCACCGCGGCTCAGCCCTATGTAATTAATTATTTATCTTTAGAAGATTGTCTAATTTTACTAAGCATGATAGTCTCTAGTTTTGTTCATACCTTGCAGTGTTTAACGAGCTCTCATTGTTCTTTATGGATGCATAATATTCCATTGTACCAGAGTTTGTATATCCATTCCCCTATAATTGGAGTTTTTGGTTCTTTATATGTTTTTGCTATTATGGATACTGCTGCGATAAACATAGGTGTGCATACAAGGGGGTACCCAAAAGAAGCCGGAACTTTTTCCCCAAAGCTATGTATTTAATATGTGTTACAAAACAACCGTATCATCTTCAAAGTACTCTCCATTACACTCAGTACATTTGTTAAAATTGTGATTTCGTTCTTGGAAACATTTCTCAAACTCATCTGTTTGGATGGCTGAACAGACCTCCCTCGTGTTTTCCTTGACCTCTTCTATATCTTCAAATTGTTGTCCTTTCATGTCCTTCTGCATTTGCAAAACACAGATAAATCTCAAGGATCAAGGTCAATTGAGTAAGGTGCTGTGTGGGTTAAGAGAGACATACTGACTTTTGCCAAGAAATGGTGCACTGAGATGGCTACGTGAGGACGTGCAGTGTGGTGGTGGCACATCTAGTCCCCCTTCTTCCACAAATCAGAGCTTCTTTTGTCACACGCTATTGCACAATCTTTTCAGACTCTCTAAATCAGCGGTTCTCAACCCTCCGAATGCGGTAACCCTTTGATACAGTCTTCATGTTGTGGTGACACCCAACCATAAAATTATTTTCATTGCTACTTCATAACTGTAATTTTGCTGCTGTTATGAATTGGGCGAGCCCTGTGAAAGGGTTGTTCAACCTCCAAAGGAGTTGTGACCTACAGGTTGAGAACTGCTGCAAAGTTTGATTAGCAGTCTGACCTGGTGGAAAAAATTCCAAACAAATTATCCTCCTCACATCACATCTGTATTTTGAGGGAGTAGGAGGTGATATCCCTCATATATCTGTTCCATTGAAATCTTTCTTTGGAGGTACATAACCACTAGAATGATGGTAGGATCAAAAGATAGCTGCACTGGCCTTTGCTGAAGGAAGGATTGTCACAAGACCAACCAATGAAGAGCTGTGATGCATTAAACACTTATGACAGCTTGGTGCACAAGTAGACCAGTAAAGCAATTTTGAATTAAGATATGTCTGACTTTATAAGATTCTGAATTTTTCTCTAGTAATATGTAGTTGGCACTGAGAACCTGAACCTATTCTGAATCAATGCCACTCACAAGTTGTTAAGAGACAAGCTAAGAACAATCTGCAGAAGCTTCTGTATCTTTTGTGTGCAGTTGACAACCATCAAGTAATACCTTATATTCTATATGCTTTCTTGTGAGATGCATTGGTGGTCAAAAGATAGAGTTCCATTCTTCCATATGGGATATCTAGGCTTTTATTTTACTCTGATGTAGAACAGGTTTGATGGAGCATCTTGACTAAAATAAACTAGAAGGAAAGGTTTAGCAGTATGTTTCCATAAAATAGCTATTCCAATGAATAGCTTATGAAGCTAGTAGGTTAGTCCTCAATCCATTGAAAGCCTGGTACGATAGGGGGCAACATTTCATTGTATTGTGCAAAAAGTCACTATGAGCCCTGATTCACCTTATTATCCTCTAACTACAAACAGTAATCTTTAATAGCCCTTTTATGTTTATTTATAAATGTCAATAAAGATCAGTGAAAATATTGGTACTCTATACTAGAAGAGATATGTATGGTCCTTACATTTGGCATTGTTGTTTGTGGATGATACAAAGTTTTAACATTCTACATGCTACCACAAATGAGGGCTATACTAGCCAACTTGAAAGAAATTTCTTTTTTATGAGGCACACTGCTTATCAAATCCAAGGTCTTTCAAATAATTTTTCTCAGGAAGTAAGAGCTAAATATGATTTCCTACCACTTCTCAGAAGCCTCTTGTATTTTCAAGGGATATTTCCAAGGGATATATCTTGAAATGATAAGTCATAGTTAAGGTAAAAGATTACTTTTCCCTTTCCCCAACTATTAATAGGATTAAAAGTTCATTCATGGCTCATGATTTTTGTTGATGTTGTTGCTAAAGTGATTATTTCTATATAATAGAAAAAAATCTTTTTTTCCCTGTAATAGATATTGTTGATATGTTAATTTTCCTGTAATGCTACTGTTAATATATGATGGCTTTCAAAATTAAATCAAATTAAAAATCCCTTAAACTTTTAATTTCATTTGCCCAAATATTTTCTCTGATAGAAAAGATCAGAAGCAAATAATCATACATACTTTCCAATAGAAGAAGACATTTTTGAATGTTGTTGAAAGTAAAACAATCAAATAAATTTGCCCACACTTAGAAATCATAAATAGTTTGCAGATACTTTATGAAGAGAAATTTGAGGGAATTTGAAACAAAAAAAGAAGAAATAAAGTATAAATGTACACTTTTTATTCCTGCTATACAGTCCTACTAAAGCAATTGTGCTATACTATCACTGAAATAGTATTCTATGAGATAGGTAATATTCATAAATAATTCCTAATTCTAAGTCAGAGGATTGAGATAAAGGCTTGGAATAAAGCAAATATAGAAATATAAAATTAGAATATTGGCTGATTTGGGAATGAAATAAATGTCCATTTAAAAAGTAAATCAACTTACAGCTCTAACAATCCATACATCAGTTTTATCAAACACATCTGTACATATGTTGCCAACATCATTTTCAAAACATTTTCTTTGTACTTGAGCCCTTGGTATCAGCTCTTCTTTTCCTCCCTCCCTATTTCACCCTTTTGCCCTTGTAACCCTTTGATAAATGATTATTATTTTCTTTTCTTATCTTACACTGTCTGCTGTCTCCCTTCATGCATGTTTTTATTGTTTATCCACTTGGGGGCAGGCTGTTTATAGGTCAATTATTGTAATCGGTTCTCTATTTCTCTCCCTTCTACCCCCACCTTTCCCCTATCCTCATGGTATCACTACTCCCATTTTAGATCTCTTGTTGTTCCCTTGTCCCTGGATTTGTTTATTCCTCCCATCCTATTTCTCCTTGCCTTCAGGTTCCCTACCAGCTGTCAGTGCCATTGTTTTCTCCTTGGGACTGTTTATACTGTCTATCTTATATGGATAGACATGAAGGATAAAAAAGCCTATACATATTTCCAGGTCTGTCTTATGAATGTTTTCCAGTTGAGTCTGGGAAGGTGCCAAGGCCTGCTCACCAATTCTGAAGTCTTTGGGATTCCAAGGGGAGCAAAGCAAATAAACCCTCAACAAATCTCTCAAACATGCTAATTTTGATAATACATTAATTTGGAAATCATGTGAACTAAATCAGGAAAATATTTGTGAATTATTTGTCAATATTGAAATTTTTCATTTCAAATTTCTGTTTTACTTTTCTCTTGATTCATTTTGCCTGTTACTTAATTTAGATCTTGTTTCCTTTGAAAATAGATGTTCTAAAATCTCCAAGCATTGATACAATTTCAGGACAATTAAATATGCTTGAACGAATGATCAGCAGCCCCATTATTGTTTTACCATGTGGAAAGACTCTAGTTGTAAAATAATGAAGTAAGCTTGTAACATAAAATAATACAAATGTGTCTGCTGTTTAAGTCATGTCTTTCCCCAACGATCACTTAAAATTTAATAGAAGTCATCTGTCTACTGTGACAGATCCCAATATGTTGCACAGAAATTAGGACTTGCATCCTAACCAAGAAAATTGAACTTCCTGCCATTGAGTGGATGCCAATTCACAACAACCTGATAGGACAGAATTGAATATCTTCATGAGCTTCTGAAATTGCAACTTGTGTGTGTGTATAATTGCACAACTCTTTAAATATATTCAAACCATTGGGTTGTATGATACATTAATTATATGTCAATGATATTTTTAAACTTTAAAAAAGAACTTTAAAATAAATGAATATTGATAGTGTGTTAGATTTTAAAACATAGAACACATATCTACCAGAATATCATTCATTCCAGGATATTTGTCCAAGTAAAAAGACGGCCTATGTCTATACAAAGACTTGTCAAAAACTAGAAACAATACAATAATTAACTATAAGTAAACGGCTTAAAAAGCTGTAGTATCTTACTATGCAGCGAACATCAAGAGAAAGACAGGCAGCATCTTTTAAGTCAAGCAGTCACTCAATTTTTCCTGCCTAATGCTAATAACGCATCCACTGCTACCTTATTTGTATATCATAAAGACCACTTCTCCAGGGGAGACATCACCTCAACTTGGGATAGCTCCTTGTTTGGAGAGGAGCAGGAGAGGACCAAGTAGTCTTTGTCATGTGACAATGCCCTACAGCCATTCCTAGGGGCTGGACACTTCTACATTGGTGTTTAGTACACTCCAGTGGAGATCCATGACCAAAAGGAGGAGAGGTTTCTGTCTCAAATAAGATGCTTTCTCCTCTGCTGGGGGGGACAGGGAAGTTTTCCCTTGGGGAAAATGCTTAGCATTGTCTTTACAGACTGGGGGAGGAGCTGACAAGCCATGCCCTCACTGAAGCAAAACAGGAATAAAAAATAGAGAGGGGCAGTCTAGATCCTATATTAACATACCACATCTGGAGGATGGCATGCTTACATGGAACTGCTAAGGCACAGAGAGAACTGTAGGGCCAACAACAGCTCAAGAAATGATGTCTACTCACTGGAGCACACCATCACAGAGGACAATGCTGGAGAAACACAGAGAGGAGTTAAGTCTTGTCTGAACAACCCACAGCAGGATGAACAAAGAAGGAAGCATAACTAATCATCAATAGAAGCAAAGCCAAACCATAAAGCCCCTGAGGAGCCTCCCAAATAGACTTCAGGGTAGGGGTGGTAGCTCCCAGAATTCCCCAGAACCAGTAGCAAAATAGTCAGAAAGTTCAGAGGACAGACCTGGATTTATTTATGCTTATTTGTTTATCTGTTTTGCTAGCTATTATTATCTTTCCCCTCCTTTCTCTTTTTACTCAATCTTTTGTTTTGTCTCTGTTATTCTTGGTATGCCTACTTACAGTATATTAGATAGGCATGGGAAGCAAGCTTGAGCAGAAAGCAATGGAACTGACAGTTCTGGAGAGGTTTGTGGGGAGAAGAAGGCAGAGGAAGGGGGTGGTCAGCATATACCTTGGGGAATAACTCAGGAATTAAAATCAACAACAAGGATGACCTAGAGATATTGGTGGTGTTAGAGTAATAGCAATCTAGCTAAGAGGAATTACTAAGAGGTGGAAGAAATGTGAGCATCATGGTGGAACATGAGGAATGTTAAAAGAAAAAAGGGGAGCTGAGCCCCGGTGGCATCGTGGTTGTGCACGAGACTGCGGCCCCCTGGGTTGGAGGTTCAAATCCAGCAGCAAGGCTGGGCCTCCTACTCCTACCACCAGAGGGCAGTGATGCCCCCCCCCCAAACAAAAACAAAACAAAACAAAAAACATACAAACAAACAAACAAAATAAACAGAGGGAAGATTTAGGGACCAGAGATATGGATAGAGATATAAGCAAAGATGAGTATATATGTAAAAACATTAATTCATAAAACAATGGTATCGGACTGCAATTTAAAAAAATTATCGTATTGGAGGCTCATATAACTCTTTTCATGATCAATACATATATCAATTACATGCAGACCACATTTGTACATTTGTTGCCATGATCATTCTCGAAACATTCTCCTACTTAGGTCCTTGGTATCAGTTCCTCATATTTGCCTTCCCTCCCCATTCCCCTACCTCAAGAACCCTTAATAATTTACAAATTATCATTATTGTGTCATGTCATCCACTTTCCGATGTGCCCCTTTACCCACTTTCCTATTGTCCGCACCCCAGGGAGGAAGCTATATGTAGATCCCTGAAATTGGTTCCCCCTTTCTACTCGATCTTCCCTCCACCCTCCCAGTATCACCACTCACACCAGTGGTCCTGGAGGGTTCATCTGTCCTGAATTCTCCATGTTTCCTGCTCCTATCTGTACCTATCTGAAAATCCTCTGGTCTAGCTGGATTTGTAAGGTAGAACTGGGATCATGACTGGGGGTGGGGGGAGAGGAATAATTAGGGATACTTCTTTACCTACTCCTGGGGTTTTGGCCCCCAATTTGTCCCCCCACTCATTTATAATGATATATATCATTTATAATCATATATATCATTTATAATGATATATATCATTTATAATCATATATATCATTTATAATGATATATATCATTTATAATCATATATATATATATTTGTTTTGGGGGCATCACTGCCCTCTGGTGGTGGGAGTAGGAGGCCCAGCCTTGCTGCTAGATTTGATCCTCCAACTCAGTGGGCTGCAGTCCCGCGCACAACCACTACGCAACCAGGGCTCAGCCCTCTATAATGATATATTTTTTTAGTTCTTTGCTGCCTGATTCCTGATCCCTTCTACACCTTGAGGTCACACATACTGATGTGCTTCTGCCATGTGGGTTTTGTTGCTTCTGAGCTAAATGACTGCTTATTTACTTTCAAGCCTTTAGGACCCTAGACACCATATGTTTTGTTTGTGATTCACTACCAGCTTTCTTCACCACTTTTGCTTATGCCTACATTTGCCATCAGCAATCATAACAGGAAGGTGGGCACATAATGTGATGATATTTCATTTTTTGAAGCCTGGTATCTGATCTCTTGGACACCTCATGGTCATACAGGCTGGTGTGCTTCTTCAACATGGGCTCTGTTGTTTCTGAACTAGATGGCTGCTTTTTCACTTTCAAGCTTGTAAGACCCCAGATGTTATATCTTTTGATAGCTGGGCACCATTGTATCAGGAAGATGAGCATCATGGAATACCAATTTCATAGGACAAAGTGTTCTTGCATTGAAGGAGCACCTGGGTGAGGGCCAAATGTCCACTTGCTACCCCAGTACTTTACTTATAAATATGTTCTCAAATTTATTCCTTCCTTATGATAGATCATTATGTTTATGTATGGACATGCCTATGGTTAGACCTCTGTAAGTGTCCTTTGGCTTCTAGCTCTTTCCTCTATTTCCTTCCGTCTCCCTCCTGTCCCACCATCATGCTCCACCTTCATTGGCGTTTCAGTGCTTCCTCACAGTTACATTGTCCTTGCTTACTCCCAACCAGGAATGAACCCACAGATTGGGAATGTCGATGACGTTAACTCCATCATAAAAAATAAAAATGTTGGCTGACTGGCTTGGAAAACATAATGCATCTATCTGTTGCCTGCAGGAAACACATTTTAAGCTTGCAGACAAGAATAAGCTAAGAATAAAAGGCTGGAGTAGGATATATCAGTCTAACGATGACTCAAAAAAAGCAGGGGTCACAATCCTAATCTCAGATAAAACTGACCTCAAGGTTTAAGCCATAAAAAGAGATAAGGAGGGGCACTTTGTAATGCTCAAGGGATCACTTCACCAGGAACAAGTGAGCATAATAAATATATATGGCTCAAATGAGAGACCTGTGAAATGTGTCAAACAGACTATTCAGAACATGTAAAAAGATGTTACAGGCTCAACAATTATGGTAGGAGACTTTAACACGCCAGTATCAGAGAAAGACAGATTTTTGGGAAAGAAGCTCAGCAAAGAGACTATAGAACTAAACACCACAGTAAGACAACTAGATCTGATAGACATATTTAGAGCTTTCCATGCCAAAGTAAAAAGAATACCCATTCTTCTCAAGTCCACATGGCACATTTTTGAAAACTGACCACATGCTGGGACACATCAAGCATAAGTAAATTCAACCACATAGAGATCATACAGACATCTTTCTCTGACCACCATGCCATAAAGCTGGAGATTAATAAAAGGTTCAGTAAATAAACAAGGGTGAATAGTTAGAGGATGAATAATGAGCTTCTGTGGCATGAATGGGTACTGACCCAGATTAGAAGGAAGATCAAAACATTTCTAGAAATTAATGAGAATGAGAATACTTTGTATCAAAACCTTTGGGATATGGCTAAGGCAGTTATCAGAGGTAGCCTGATTGTAATAGAAACACATATGAAAAAGGAAGAGAGACTTATGACAGATATGCTCTCACAAAAACTCCAACAACTAGAACACAGTCAAAAGAATAATCCCTCCAACAGTAAGAGAAAAGAAATAATAAAAACAGGGCAGAGTTGAACCACTGGGAAGAGAAAAAAAACAATGCAGATCAATGCAGTTAAAAGTTGGTTCTTTGAAAGGATCAATACAATTGACAGGCTGCTGGCCAACCTAACCAAAGTAAGGAAAGAACAAGCAACAATAGACAGGACGAGGAATGAAACGGGGGAAATCACAACAGACCCTAGTGAAATTAAAAGGATTATCACAATGAAATCACTATGAAAATCTGTACTCCAATAAGTTCAACAATATGGAATACATGGACAAATATCTGGAGAAACAATCCCTCCCTAGACTTTCCCAGATAGAGGTCAAGAAACTAAACAAACCTAGAACAAGAGAAGAGATAGATATGGTTATCAAGAAGAAACCAACAAAAAAAGCTCCCGGACCAGATGGCTTCACTGGGGAATTCTATAAGGCTTTCAGGACTCTTTATTAAATGTTTATAATGGCCAGAGAGACTAGAGCATGCTTATTAATACATCTTTGAAAACATCTCCAGGTATTGATTGCTTTGACTTGCCCAGTCATAATAGAGGAGGGGGAATAGCTAGGTCATTAATCCAGGAACAAGGGGAGCATCTTTTGCCTTTATTGTTAAGTGCATGCTGCCAGACATGCACCGTGTATCCAGGAGACCACTGGAGAAAGAAGACCAATTTGTTCATGACTCTCACTGCGGTAGTTACACAGTCTGTTGTCAATTTGAGACAAAAGTGAAAGGGTGGAGTTTAGCCTGTCAATTAGGTCACAACTGGGTGATCTCATCTGGAGGCATTAAAGAGAAAAGCACTCTTGGATGCAGGACATATGCTCACTCCTTGGGATACATTCTCATTGACAAGGCACATGGAGCTATGCTAGAGATCTGGGGCCAGAGGACCCCCACGGAAACCCCTGGTAGTGTTGCAATGCTTACATGACCACTGGATCCACAAGAGCTTCCATCCCCTGGCCTGTCGTCTTCCTGCATTCAGTGTCATTGCTTGTGTTTCATGAGTCTAAAGAGGGTTTTGTAGATTGCTATCAGATATATGGGCTAATATCATACTTATGGACTTGATCTTGACTGGGATGGGATGTTTTCTCAATATTCAACTTCTCTTGTATATAAAGTTCTTTCTTATGCATATATGCATGTTTATGAATTTGTTTATGTAGTCTACCCAGACTAACACCCTCTCATTCTTCCAGGTAGAGTTCTTGAAAAGTAGCCTTTTCTATCAGCAAGAAGAACATTTAACAGACAAATTGCCCTTTCTTGATAAAAATTTCTCTGGAAGGAGATGGAAAACTTGTCCCACTTTGTTCAAAAACAAAGTTGCATTACATATTGTTTCTATTGGATTCTGGAAGCCGTCCCAGGGGAGACAGAGGATTTTTCTATGCATGTAACTGGCAGCAGGAGCAAGAAACACAACAAAAGACCTTCCTTCTGTCATTCTACCTCTAGAACAAATAGGCTTCACTAGGTGGACCAAAGCTCCTGCTATACATGCACTGCCCTAGTGCTATGGGTGGGCAGGCAAAGGAAAGACCACCTTAAATAGTTTTATATTTAAACATCTGCCTGAACTTCATGCTTCTCTGGCCACAGTTGAGAATAAGATTCTTCCTGAAGAAATGGTGTGGGAATTGCATTTGATCTCCTCTTACTATACAATGGGGAAGGAGAAGCCAACTCCATACTAGCTTAAGGTGGATTTATACAAGGCAGAGGTCAGACAAACCTACAAACCTCCACCTTTCTTTATCCTATTAGGCCACCAACTATTCCTCCCACTGTACTTCTCTGAGGGTTCAATAATCCATTGCAATAGTGACACAAAACTCACAGTGACCACTGACCACTGTTATGGGAGTTTATTAAAGAAGTTAACAGGTGGTAGCCTTCTGGTTACCTGCTGATCTAAACTATATATTGCTTCCCATTTAACTC